>JASXSY010001464.1:0-118644 GCA_034509805.1 Sipha maydis | reverse complement strand
TTTTTTCTTCTAAAAAACATTTTATAAAACTTTTATACATTTCAAGAAATATATGTTTTTAACTTTTAATATTCCATTCGAAGGATAAAGGATCACTCAAATGTGGCTGCTCTAATGCTACTATTCTGTATGTTAAGCCCGAGCCGGATGCTGGAAGTCGAGAAAAATTATCAAATCTAAGAACAACCTATGGTTTAACATCGACACCAGAACTAAAAGCAGCGTTTTACTTCGACTTTTACTATCGATCTTTGTTGGCCATCAGGTAAAATGTTGTTATTTAAGCCTTGAACTACTTTTTATGAAAATGTAAATATACTTATTAAATCAATAATGCTAATTATTACTTTTAAAATTAATAATATATATATATATATATATATATATATAAATTGTACAAGTTTCTTTTCTGTTATAAAAAAAAAAAATTAAATCATCTTCCAGAAATATCCTACTAGGATAAAATATAAAATAATCTAGGTATATTTTTGTTGTAAATATTTAGTTTTTATTAGATATAAATAAATAAAACAACGATAAGTGTAGTATTTAACAGAAGATGTTAGAAAAACATTTTTTTAAATAAAAACCATAGATTCAAACTTGATTTGAATTATTGAATTATATCCTGTGCTTGAAAAGTGATACTAGGTAAATCATAAAATAAATAAATGTAATATTCTATACTATCTTATCCCTAATGATATAAATGTATTTTTTAAAAAAATATGACAAAAATGAAAGAACCAGCATGAGTAAGATTTGTAAGTAAGTTGGAAAAAGGGTCACAAGTGAAAAATGCGAGTAAGTTGAGAAAGGGAGAACATGTGAAAAATATGAGTAAAGGGGATTACAAATAAATGAAATAAGCAGGCAACAAAATCTCCAGGTGGCCAGGTAACAATATAAAATAAGAAGTTGTAATATATTATACTTATCACATGAATACTCAGAATATGTAGTAAGTATCCCGAAATGTATACATTTGTCTACCATTTAGCATTTTTTTCGTTTATATTATATAACTGCAAACAAAATATGAGCAGAAAAAATAATGATTTTAAGATTATTCACAAACTATTAAATCTCAATGATATTATTTTTCAACTTTAATATGATAATTAATAGTAGCTATATATTAGCAGTTTACAGTATAAAATCTTCTAAAACATTTATAGATGTATGCACTTCTACGTTTAATAAAAAGGATTTTACACTTGTAAAAAATATATATACTCCAAGTAATAGTTTTTTAATATTATAATGTTTAATATTGAATGTTGAATAGCATACTTTTAAAAATGTGTACATTTCATTTAGATCAGTATTATATTGGTAACTCTCAAAATATCAACAATAAAATATGTATGAATTAATTTTCAAATACACGAAATAATTTATTTATTTTTCATTATTATTTTACTGTACTTTAAAAGGTGAAATGTAATTTAAATAGAAGTAATATAGAAAAAATGACGTACAGAAAAATCCGTTTAAAACGCTTAAAACGATTTCACGCCAAGTACGCTCATTTTTATGAGCCCTTTCATTTTAGCAACGTACAACATACAATTAACTACAGATAATACGATGAATAGTACCCAGAAAAGATATTTTTTGGAACTGATCTTGTAACGGACTATTTTTGTACCGATAAGGCCAGGAAGCCCGAGAACGTTTGGCCGCTAGTTTGATGTCGTTTTGTTTCATGCTATCATTATAGGCGTGCGCTGACTTGAACTTTGTGGGAGGGGGTGAATGGGGGTGCCACCAATACATTTCAGCCCTATTTTAACAAAATGTATGTAGGTATATTTAATAAATTATAAAATATAAATAATTAAGTAACACAACTTTAATTTTTTTTAATATCGTGGTATACTAGTTCCAATGAATATTTTTTCTTTGAACCTCGTATATTTTTCTCAGATAGCTTCAGCTTATATGATTTATATATTTTTTAGTCAATTATAGTTACCATATTATCATAAAAAGCTTTTATTTGATCAATTAGTTTTATTTTTTCTATTATGAAACATCATTTTAGTAAATATTTTAGAATAAATTACATTTAATTTGGGCAACATCAGTTAAAATATAGGCCTCTTACTCTTGACTTAATTTGTAGGGCCTCATTTACAATATTTTAGGAGGTATCCGGATTTACCGGATACACGTCAATTGGTCGTAAACAATTTACCGCACGACAATTCACCGCACGGCAATTGATCGAAAAATAACATTTTCAGGAATAATTTTTAATTTAAATACATATTTAATTTTAATAAATTTGGCACAACTCTGGTTACATAATATATATTATACAGTTAAATATATATTTTTTCATCTCTTTGTTTAAAAAATGTTGTTAGGTATATAAAAATGAAATCTTGATAAATAAGCATATACTTATTTTTTTCGCTTAATACGTACTTTACAGCCATATTCTATGTACAGTACGTTCAGCTACACGATGTTATACCGATTGACGGTTTTGTCAGTACTGATGTATTGTCGTAGCGTTTCATGGTGATCTATACGACTATCGGATTATTAGAGAACAATACCGACTGATAAAATTGGGTACGACTATAATGTTAGATAAGATTCAATCGTTGACGATCGAATAATGTTATGAAAAAATACTATTCGCCTTAAAATTACCCTGAAATAACCTGAGTTTGCGATAAATTGTCGTGCGGTAAATTGTAATTGCGATAAATTGGCTTGCGATAAATTGTTTGCGGTCAATTATCGTGTGATAAATTGCTTACGATGAATTGACGGTACACCGGGTTTACTCGACACCAACCATATGTATGTTTATGATTATCATTGTATTGATTCATGGATATTGCTATTAGAAAGTATACTTTGGATTGGAAAAAACACTTCTCACAAGCAGGACCATGAGAAGATACATCACCCATCACGTTATCAAAGATATAAACGTATAAAAATGTACAATTTAAATAAATATCTCACTTATAATAACGACTTATAATAAAATAATTTGCAATAAAACGAAAGTAGCGAATATTTCAAGAATTTGAGGAATTTCCAAGGTATGCAGATATTAACTAGGACGTTACTACTCGTATAAGTATCCTAGAAGTATTGACCAGATAATTATTGATAAAATGCCATCGGCTGATTTAACTTCAATAGAGAAAAATAGCAAGAAGTAGAGAATGATATAAAACCGATTTTTCCGGTAAAAAATGCACTTAATTATGTTAATAAGCTGAAAAGATTAATTGCGTATTTTGACAATGCTGACAAAACATTACATCATTGCAATAAAATCGATAATTCCTTTTATTCTAAAGACTTAAAAAATGTAAAACCAACTTGTTTCCTTTTCAAGATTCTCGTATTATTTTTCACTATAAATCTCACATACATACGACACATATAAATCAAATTTTCTTATTTTTTTAAATAACAGAATATGGATAGATTTTAATAAAAAAACTAAAAAAAAAAAATTGCAGATCTATGATGAATAGTGGTGAATGGCCAACAAACATGACGTACACAACATGCGATGAATATAATGAAGAAAATCCACTTCCAAGAAGAAATATAGACCTACGGAGATACTTAAAAGATGTAATTAAAATAAAAAATTAAAATTAAAATTTACGAATATTTCACTATGCTAATAATAAAATAAATTATGTCCTTTCATTTAAGATGACAGAACCACCATCCTACGCTCCATTCTTAATTGATACAAATGGACACAGTTATGTAGAATTCACAATGAGATTGGAAAAAGTAACTGTATTGAATAGTCAGTCAGTAAGTGCAGAAAACGTGGGTTCATGGAAAGCAAGTCTGAATTCACCAATCGTAGTAAAAGATGCAGCAAATATGTCACATTTTTCAGCTGTGACTGTGTATAGAGTGGTTACAGTTTTGGTAAATAATATTAATAATTAAAATGCCTTTCACTTCAATCTGCTACCCAGTTAAGTAAATACTAATATCATACCAAAACTAACCTTTATTTTGTAAAAATCAATGTACCGTTTATACTGGTCATTATTGATTTATACAACATTTTTCAGCAAAACCCCTTTATGATTCAAGTTGACGATGAAGATGGTAAAGGGGTGGTAAAATTTAAAGGGTATTGTATCGATTTAATAGAAGAAATTAGAAAATTAATTGGTTTCGAGTACGAGATTTACATAGCTCCTGACAATAATTTTGGTAACATAGAAGTCACTATCAAACCATAATCAAAATTAAAAATAACTGTAATACATTTTTTTGTTTACAGGCAATATGGACGAAAACGGTCAATGGAATGGAATGGTAAAAGAACTTGTTGAAAAGGTATACGCGTCCTACAAAATATTATTAGCCATTCATTTTTATTATCATAATTCTAAAGGTTTAAATACAATATTTTTCTAGAGAGCTGATATTGCATTGGGCTCACTCTCAGTAATGGCAGAGAGAGAAAACGTAGTAGATTTCACGGTGCCCTACTATGATTTAGTTGGCATAACAATTTTAATGAAAAAACCACAAACTCCAACCTCGCTATTTAAATTTCTCACAGTTTTAGAAAATGATGTATGGATGTGTATACTCGGAGCTTATTTTTTCACTAGGTAAACAATAATATTAAATGCACAGCTTTATAAATGCGTGTTTGTACAAAAAAAGTTTTCGATTTTAGAATTAATTTTAATATTATTTTATTAGTTTTTTGATGTGGGTGTTCGATCGCTGGAGTCCATACAGCTATCAGAACAACAGAAATAAATATAAAGATGACGAAGAAAAACGAGAATTCAACTTAAAAGAATGTCTATGGTTTTGTATGACATCATTAACGCCACAGGTAATAGTTTGAAATAAATGATATTGAAGACAGCTAAATATTATATTCATTTAAAAAGTCTAATAAAAAATATATCAAATAAATTTTAAATCATTAACTATTAATCTAATAATCTAATCTGTATTATATAAATTATGGTGAAAATATTTGAAATATTCTTTTTAATTAATTTTAAGTATTTGATGTACTCAACCTCTCCTTTGTAGTATTAATTAAAACGTAATTTTCTAATTGGATATATAATACTGATAGATAGATAGGTATAGAATTTTAAATTCAGTTAATACTTCACTTATAAGCGAATTTACGTCTTAATTATAAATACGAAAATTGAAGCCATCTTTGTATTACTACATTTAGAGAAAATAATTGTGTAGAATTGTTATAGTAGAAAGTTAACGATATAAATTAGAACCTGAATTAATTTTACTTTTTAAAAAATTTTATAAATGTAATGTTAAAAGCTAAATACAAAGTTTGTAAGCTTTTCTAAAACAATACTAAGTTAGGAAAAGAAAAAAATGTATAAAAATAATAAGAACAAATTTATAAATTTCTTATAAACATGACATCAACACTCACGAAAATATTATTTTGGATTTGTATTTAACAGGGTGGAGGTGAGGCACCGAAAAATCTTTCCGGTAGACTTGTTGCTGCTACATGGTGGCTTTTTGGTTTCATAATAATAGCATCTTATACTGCTAATTTAGCAGCTTTTCTAACAGTTTCTCGGTTGGATACTCCTGTAGAATCATTGGACGATTTATCCAAGCAATATAAAATTCAATACGCTCCATTGAACGGTTCAGCAACAATGACTTATTTTCAAAGAATGGCTGACATCGAAACGCGGTTTTATGAGTTGAATATTAAATTGAAAGCACTCACCATCTAAAAATGTATGATTAATAAAGTTATTTTAATTTAGAATATGGAAAGATATGAGTTTAAACGACAGCCTCAGTGAAGTGGAAAGGGCGAAACTAGCCGTTTGGGACTATCCGGTTAGTGACAAGTACACAAAGATGTGGCAAGCAATGAAAGAGGCAAAACTGCCAAACACTTTAGAGGAGGCCATTGAAAGGGTTAAGAGTTCCAAATCGTCTAGTGAGGGATTTGCTTACTTAGGTATTAAATGTAAATATACATGAAGTATTTGAGCATTGGAAATTGTAACTAAGAATATTCTGTATAAAATACCCGAAAAATGTTTGTTATTTATGTATAGGAGACGCTACTGATATTAGATACCAAGTGATGATCGACTGCGATTTACAAATGGTCGGCGACGAGTTCTCCAGAAAGCCGTACGCAATTGCAGTTCAACAAGGGTCTCCGTTAAAAGATCAATTCAACAACGCAATATTATTGTTGCTAAATAAACGTAAATTAGAGAAATTGAAAGAAACGTGGTGGAATATGAATCCAGAGAGGATACAATGTGAAAAACAGGACAATCAGTCCGACGGCATTAGCATCCATAACATAGGTTACACAATAAAGTTATTTTAGCCATTCCCCATGCCATAAAACAGTAACAGAGAAACGAAAATCGATGCACGTTTTTTTTTTTTTCATTTTTTTTTTAGATTCTGAACGGAGTGAAGAATGTATTGATTTTACAATGATGTGTGTTTTTTTTTTTTTTTTTTTTTTTTTTTTTTTTTTTGTGTCGACACGTTTTGGGGCAGTAAAAATGCTTCGATTGACTTATGTAGCAACTTTTCTGAAAGGAAAGTGAATCTATTTGGTACTTTGGGGGGTCAAAAGTTAAAAATTTCCAATATTTTTTAAATGCGACGGGAAAAACCATAAAAAAATTTGGGAAAAACGGGAGTTTTTACGCAAAACCAGTTTTTGACATAATCAAATTTTTTATTTTGCTATAACTCAAAAACTAATCGATGTAAATACTTGAAATTTTCACCAAATGTTTAGATTAGCGTTCTCTATACACCATTAAATTTTTGACTTTTATTAAGCTATTTATAGACAATTGAAATTTTCAATATTTTTAAGTATTTTTTTTTTAAATAACGATAAAATTTTTTTGGCTGCCTAGAAAATCTTGAAAATTTAATACAAGGTTTCTTATAAGTTGTTCCTTAACTGATAAAAAAAAATCTAAAATCGTAAGTCACAATTTTTTTTTATAAGTGCTCAAAGTTACAATTTATACGAAATATGTAAAAATCACGATAATTTGCAAGTTTTTTTGTAGTTAAAAATTCATAAAATTTTTTCTGTTCATACTTAAGGTTCAAAATTTTAAGACAAGGTTATGTATAAGCTACTCTTCAAAAATCTTTAAAAAAATTTCTACCGGACTAAGAGGAAAAAATTGTACGACTGTTTGAAATTTAAATATTTACGAAATTGCATAAAATAGCGATTTATTCTCAGACGATTTGAAATATTTGTTATAATTCAAAAAGTATAAGTCGCAGATTTTTGAAATTTCTACCAGCTCTTAAGATTGGTATTTCTTTTATGCAATATTTTTTTCAAAATATTATATTGATTTTTAAGCCACTTATAGTCATTTAAAATATTCGATTTTTTTACATTTTATTTTTATAATCGGTGATAAAAAAAATTTGGCTTCTACAAAATACTTGAAAATTTAATCGAAGATTCCACAGAAGTAGTTCTTAATGTCATTCAAAAATTATTAAAATCCATAGGCACAATTTTTTTTTATAAGCGTTTGAACATCGAATATTGACATAAAATTACATGTAAAATATAATATAATGTAGAATGTTCTAGACTGACAAATGATATCGGTTTTTTTAAAATGCCCTAACTCAAAAACGAAAAACCGCAACAACTTGAAATTATCATTAAATCTTTTTTTTTTTTTTTTTATTAAGAACTTTCAGTATACAACTATTATAGTTCAACGATTACAATAAATGATTACAATATGATTTACAATAAATTATGGCTTAGGAGTGATATGATAGTATAAAATAGATAATTAGGTAATTAGATAGAATATAAAATGAAATGATATTCTTATAACATTATTAGATATATAATAATAAAAGAAATAATAATTATTTAAATTGAAAAAGATATATATAACGAGTTGATGGGGGGGGAGATGGAATTTGGATTATGGTGTAAATTGTTTTTGTAGAATAGTGGTGAGGAGGGAAATTAGTGGATTTATAAGAGCGGAGAGTTCTGTGATAAACTTAGCTAACAAGTTATCATTTGGGAAATTATTATGTGATAAACTATTATTGGGATTGGTGATGGAGGCATAGGATGCTTCAGGAAGATGAGGAGGAATTTGGAGAGGGGGGAGCGTAGAAACAGTATTCGGATTTAAGTAATTTGATTTTTGTTGAATCGGCTGAGAACGTTTCTTATGTTTGAGAAGTTCATTACATTTTGTTGCTTTGAGGTTGGCTTGGTTTTTGATAATATTTTTGTACACGGGACAGCCCTTGTAGGAGGCTGTGTGTGGTCCTGAGCATAATGCGCATTTCGCGGGAGTGGTAGGTGGTTTTGAGCATTCGGAGGATAAGTGGTTATCTCCGCATTTGACGCAACGGGGGTTATGGTAACAAAAATTACTTGTATGAAAGTAGGCCTGGCATAACTTGCATTGAGGAGGGACACGTTTTTTTTTTGGTAGTTCAATTTTAATTTTGGTGTGCAACATCGAGTCCAGATTGAGAATGTCGCTATTATTGGTTGCAGGTTTTAGATCGATACGAAAAAGAGGCAACGCATTTTTGTTGATACGGTGTAAAATGTTGATAACCTGAATTACTTCATAGCCTTTATCTGTGATGTAGGCTTGTATGTCTTCAACGGGCGTAGATGGGTGGAGGTGTCTGATAAATACACTGTACGGCTTTAATGGCTTGGGCAAGTGAGTATGGAATTTGACCTGCTCGTTATCGGCTAGGTATTTATAAATAGTGTTCCAGGCAACTACGGTGCTAGCGTGGATAATAAGATATTTAGAAGTTGATTTAAATAGAATGCTCGACGATTCGGTTATATCAAAAAGAGCGCTTTTGAGCGTGAAGATTTCGTAACCTTCACTTACGTAAAAGGGAGGTGACTGAACTTTAGTCGGAGAAGGTGATTCCATGTTGGCCGACGGCATATTGAGCTGATCCTGAGATGACAAATTGACGGGTGGAGGGCTGAACACCTCCGGAGGAGAATCGGCATCTTCGGAGAGAGAGGCGTATCTGTTGGGTGTAACAAATATTTTGCTTTTTTTTTCGCAGTCTTTGGTAGACGATGATGATAGATTACGTTTTGGAGTATTACGTGACATATTTGAACTGGGAATAGAACGCCATTAGCGAATAGCGATAACGGACGGAGGTCGTGCACGTCTGCTCACGATAAGCGTTTACGATCGACTGCATTAAATCTTTATATTGACGTTTTCTATACATGGTTAAAATTTCAAAGTATTTTGACATATTTTGACTTATTTATAGACAATTTAAATTTTCGGTTTTTCTAAATTTTTTTTCGTTTAAAAATAAAATATACTTATATAATATTTATAAATAACATTGTATTATATTCTAGACTAACATATGAACTCCGTTCAGAATCGTTATTCGTATACAATGATATCTATCATTGCATTCAAATTTAACAAATCCATTATAATAATGACCTATCCTATAAGCGAGGTGCACTCCACCCCTAACCGTACAGCAGAGCGAGGCCCATCCGGTTCTTTTTTTTTATTTATTTATTTTTTTTTTTTTATTGCGTCTTAATAGGCAAGTTTTGTCTGAAATATTTCGAAATAAATCATCATACATTATACATAAATTTTCATTTATTTATGCGTATAATATTTAAATCATAACACATATTTTTGCATTTTTCAATTGTAAACTTACATAAACATGTTTCAGCACAATACCATTTTAATAGTCGTCTTGAGTGAAAAATACCGTAAATCTTTAACTTATTTATTATTTTAATTCTATTATAAATTATTATTAATAGGTTATGTTTTGATACATATTGTTTCAAAACATTCTTATTATTTTTTAAATAACACCAAATATCCATAAATAAATAGGCACTATATTAAAACAGATACATTTAAATTCTTAAATAGAATAGAAGTATTTTCTGATAGCTGTTCCTATTATTATGTTCTATTATTTTATCAATTTTTATTGCGACTATAATATCTTAATTTTATATTTATATACAATAATTGATTGCGAATTCTCACACTTGACATAGTTGCAAACTCATAATAACATCAATAATAATTCTATAATAATTATAAATATTTGTTTATGTACAAGTAATCTCCATGGATTATTATTTTGATTATAAAAATAAAAATAAATGTATCAAAATAGTTAATCATATTAGTCCTAGCATGGTATTTTTTAAATTATAAAACTGTCAAATTATTTAAAGTTTACTCTTTATATATTATTTTATATTATAAATAATAAAATAATATAAAACTAAATTAAAATTAAAAATTAATAAATAGTTAATACTTGTAAATTAATATATAAATAAATAAACAAATAGTTTATATAGAAAAATAAATAAATAAATATTTAGCTTTGAGTATTGATGTATTTGTACGATCGATTTCGAATGAAAAATATAATAATACTCCAGGCTAAGCATTTATTTTTTTCTATATATAAATTATTTGTTTATTTATATATTGATTTACGTGTACAAATTATTTATTAATTTTTAATTTCAATTTATTTTTGTATTATTTTATTATTTATAATATAAAGTTACATACATATATATATATATATATAGAAGTAACTCTCGATAATCCGACAGTTATCAGAAGACTGTCGGATTAACGAAAACGCAGTATTAATGGAATTTCATATAAAAACGCATTTTTACTAATTGAAAAAACCGTATTCTCATTTATTAAAACATATTTAAATAATACATAAATACCGTAAATTAATCTTTTATGGTAAAAATTTAAAAAAAATTATGATTTTGCTTTTGTTTTTTTAAATCAAACAATGCTTTTAAGACAACATTGTAAAACGGATTATAGAACGACCAGACTAATAAGAGTTTCCGCTCTATATATATGCATATATTTCTACTATAATTTTATTGTTTGTTTAGGTGGAGTTTTTATTGTTATATTCGTTGGCATTGGACTGGCTTGTTTTACGTTAGCATTTGAATACTGGTGGTATAAATATAAAAAAAGCTCAAAAGTTGCAAATACGATGAATCCAAAACAAATGGTAATAGGTAGAGGAGAATTTACTTACCCAGTCATACCTAATTATGAATCATCTGGAATGAGATCAAGAAACATCATCCAAGGCTTAAGGTAAATAACAATAATTTAATTAAACAAATTTAATTGCCTACAAAATTTGATGTAAAATTCTTTTTCTTTTTTTTTAGGCGATCTATTGGCCAATCTACACCCAAACAACAATAATGGATTCTTCAACAATTGTATCTACTTCGTTAAATCAAATTCATTAAATCAAGTATTAGATAGATACTAAAATATAACTAATTCTTTTACCTTTAACATTCTGCAATATATATATATTACAACATTATTTCCTACTTATACGTAAGATATATTATTGCTATTTTATTTTTAAGATATTAAATGTATAATGTACTCTTTTTTTTTCAATCCGAAGATTGGTTAAATGATTATTGATGTTTCTTTCCACTTATCTCTGTCACTTATAATCCTCTTCATCTCCCGGTATGTTCCTATTTCGGTATCTTCCATCAATTGCTTCAGAAATGGGGTTCTGGGCCTTCCTCTTCCAGGTTTTCCTTCGATTTTTACCTCTATTATTGTGGTTATCTAAGGACTATTCCTTATTACATGTTCGTAACATGTACTCTAATTTATAATATTTTAATTCGAAAAGATAACCAATTTCTGAATACGTAACGAAATATACGAAATATTATATTCAATAATAATACATTTCTATATTATGTGCATATTATGTTTTGTGTTCAGTTGTAAGATCTATTGAAAAAAAAGAAACAATTAAAAGGAAAAACAGAAACTATGTTACAACGACTAAATTAACAAATTAAACTTAGCCAATATTTGATTTCAGATTAATTTCACTGTATAAATCACAAAGTAATATTTATTAGGCACTTTAGTTTTAAATTTAAATTTACTACTTTTTGTCACATTAATGACACACACTCTCGATTCCTTGTTAGTTGCTCTTTAGGATAAGTTTTTCTATAATATTTGCTTTTAAAATTTTAAATCGATTTATTTTCAGTTGACATTATTCATTGTTGAAAGAAAAATCGATAGAAGTTATTTAACATTGGATTTATTACTTTTCGATACGACACTGACGATGTTAAGCCGACATACAATAAATGGGGATTTACTCCATTCGGAGACCGTATACTATTAAGCTTGTGAGCATCCTACCTTTTGGTATAAAACAATAACCAGGCCTTATCAATTTTACAACAAAGCTATTCAATTGAGAATTTAAATTAAAATTAAATATTAATTATTTGGTTTAGATATAGTATATTTTATTATACCTATAAATAGTACCAATTGTCGATGAAACTGCGGTAAATTTTCAATTCCAATTAAAAGTAAACGAAACGTCTACATTGACCGCTTTAGTCTAATCGATTATAAACTACACGGAACTATACCATACCTAATACTTTCGGAGAGAACAAATTTTCGAATTTTATTTTAAATTTTAATCAGTTAAATGGGTAGTTAAATTATTAGTAAACATTTTTTTGTTTTTGGTTAAAATAATTTAAGAGAACGTCAAACCAATATAAATAAAATTTGAACACTAAATTTAAGATGCATATCTCCGTCTGACCACATACAATATAACAAATATGAATTAATTAATTAAAATGTAGTGATGTTAGCTTTAATTTTAAAAGTAAACTAAGTAACCTATAACAATACTTTGAGGTGAAAATATTTTCTGTATTTTGTTGGTCGATTTTTCCTTTGTTTTAATTTTTAAGTGAGTTATGAATTTTTTTTTTCTAATTGTAATATTCTTCTTTTAACTTGCTTAAAAATTAAAATAATGGAAAAAAATTCGACCAAGAAAACATAGATTTAAATATTCTTCACTTAGTAGTTTGATAAAAGATTTGTTTAATATTAAATTTAACATCACTAGGTACATTTGAACTATTAAAAACACATTTGCTATGATGCACGTTTATCAGACGGGACAAAACATACGGGTTAGGATTATAGACAGGATAACCCACCGTCCAGAAAATGGTTTTATTGAATAAAATAATAAAATTTATATAGGTATATTATAACATAATGTAGGTATATTTTATTCCTAAAAAAATGTTTTTTATTATGAGAAAAGGTATCTTTTACGTATTTATGTAATATAAACAAAATATCTATTAAAATATACCTACTTCAAAAAAATTATCAAAATAATAAAAATTGTAATTTATTGAATAGATTAGTAAATTATTGATTTATTTTTTATTTTATTGAACTTTATAACTATTGAAGAATACATATTTTCCATAATAATTTGTTTTAGTCTTCCTGAACATCACTTTAATTGACCTCTTATACGACGAATCTTAAAATACTTACATCGTATTGTTTGAATTGCATTATCAAATGCGACTCGAAAGACAAGAGCTCAGTTAAAAAACTTTTTGACTCCCGACTCGATTTTCTTACCATACACTTTTTGCTCTGTTAGCCAAAAAAAAAAAAAGCTTCAATTAAAATTGTTTAATGTCTTAGTAAACTATTGTAGAAGTGCCTTTATAACTGAATAAATAGAAATTTTAATTTATCAAAATAATTTTAATTTTTTTATTATATGCAATGATAAAAAAAAAACAATATTTTATAATACAGCGATAACAGCAACAATCTATAAAATGTATAGATAAATAAGTGGATCTTTTATCGATTAAGACCTGGTACTCACTTGTGTTATTTTAACGCGCGACAACGCTGCAAGAACGATTCTTATATTCTACAAATATAAAATGGTACGGTTTACTCGAAGATTATTTTATTTGAAGTCACAGAAATTAATTTTTTTCCGTTATACCTAACATATTATAATATTATTTAATATATATATATATAAATAAATATAGATTTTTTAAATTTTAAACAGTACATTTATCGCGACCAAAAATTGGGTTCGGGATCCCGGGATTGTAATCTCTACTCGTGACCGATAGATTGGAGACCACTGCTATAGAGTATTAATCGGCCGAAACGAGACGACAACGTATTGTTCTGTATCGTGTCCACTGACTGGGAATTCGGTATGTTGATTGCCGAGAAATGTAATTTAGCACGTAGTTTTTGGTTTTATCAGCGCGTATATGTGTATGTACCTGCATGATTATAATCAGATGATATGACGTCCGTGCCGTCCGGAGAGTACTCGTATACTCGACAGAACGGAAACATTAAAATCGGTTTCGATGGCAGATTTATAGTCTCAAGTTTATTTTAGATTAATATAAACATATAAAATACTAAGGACCACAAGTGTGAGTAAATAATATTAATAAAAGGGAAACAGCAATTAAATTACGTATTAACACATAAAAATTTAGTAAATCATATTTGAAAATGAAATATTTTAATGATGTTCAACAATTTAACAAGTATCATAGGTCTGGCACGAAAGAAAAAAAAACATAGCAACGGATTTTTGTTTTTATTATAGAGATCCACAAAAATATAACTATTACAAGTTAAATTGTAGTTTAATGTATATCAAATTGAAATATATGTTAAAATTAATGTTCATACCTTTTCCTTACAAACAAACCTTGTTTTGGGAGTCGGGAGTCTAGTTACATTTTATATAGTTCTATATAATTTTCTATATATAATTAAAAAAATCAATAATTTCCATAACCTTTACATAAGGTAGGTACATAGGCGGAGATTTGATTAAATTTTAGGGGGGCTTAAATGTCAATTGTTGCAAAATAAGTACCTATTTAAATATTTTATACTACGAAATTTAATAATTTTGATCTTTTTGGGGGGGCTAAGCCCCCCAAGCTCCGCCTATGGGTAGGTACATTAATTGATCAATACATTAATCATACATTTATTGAATTTTTAAATTCTTATGTAGGTACCTACTAGGTATACATTACAATAATGACTAAATAATATTGAACAAATGCAGTTTGGTTTCCACGCGATTTTTTAGATTTTTTTAAAGCACTGAATACAAAAGTCTAATTCTAAAATTCTCGCATATTTTTATTTAAAAAGTTATACCAAAAAAAACTAAAACTGTGGACAGTGATTACGCGTGTATCGGCACTCGTCGCTCCGCTCAACAAATCGAAAATATCCCTCGACTTGTTATGCAAAACCACCTCATGTAAGTCACAGCCCACAAGGTAAAAACTAAATCTATTTAATTATTTAGAACTTTCTACTGACTTTATTTAGAAATTTCCAACAATCGCTGATAATTGTAGGCCCTGCCAAGATCCAATCATTGATTGCTCTTAAAAGGGTGTCTTTATCTCGCTTTTCTATGGGTATTAAAAAACAAGCCCAGTTTGTCGCTGAACTCTATCAAAATTCATTGCCCATCTACACGATGCCCGCGGTTATATTAATAGATAATATTGTAATAAGATAAAATAACATATAAATGAGATACGATAATCCGATACGAAAACGTAAGAAAGTAGGTAGGTACCTAAAGCGTTTCGGGCATGCATGCGTATATACGTAAAATCGTAAAACTTTGAAAAGGTAGGACTTTCAAAATAATGATTTGCGAGAATTTTTGAATTAGTCTTTTGTATATAGTTATTTAAAACACACATTTTGAAAGAAAAAATATCGAAAACATCTATATATGTATATATAGTGATGATGGAATTACGAAAATAATTATGTTATTTTACAATGTGTAAAATTGAAATCACAATATTAGTTTTCAGATTATCAGGCACCGATAAAAATGATGTATTTGGTATAACGATAGAGTCAAAGCTTGATATAATATATAGTTATTTTGTATGTTTTATTTGTATCGCTCACAAAAAAAAAATAAAAATCATTAGAAACTTGCGTTATAATAAACTTTAATTTAAGAGGGGGACGAATGAGAATTTAGTAAAATTACAAGGATGTAGAATAAAAAAGGTTGAGAAACACTACCCTACAACATTTCACCATGTCAGAAAGAGATAAGACTTAAAAAGGTGTAAAAAGATTCTTTATAAATTTGTTTTTAGTCAACAAAAAAAAAATAACATTTTTATATAACATTTATAACATTTTTGAAAAGCAGCAACTAATTTCTATAATCATAATAATATTAAGTTTAAACACATTTTGTTACGTTACCCAAGTATTTAAACAAATTTTGATTAAAAGATATTCGTTATATTATAGTCTTAATATTTTTACCATGGCGACTTGAACCATCAACTGTTTATATTTACAGTTTATAAAAAACTGTTTACTAATTTTAGTCATGTGTATATAACAGTGTTATTATTAAATTAATGAACATCAAAGTTATATGATTATACATTATACATTATTTTATTGTACTTGTATATTTTATATAAGTTTATTTAACCTACTTGATTCAAAAAATATGAGGTATATGTATGCTATAGTACATATATACTTTATGTAACTTATATTACTTCTTATGGAATGATTTATAAAAAAAAATATTTAGTCACTATAACAAAAACAATTTTATTGAATTAAATTACACTATTAAAATGGATAGAAACCAGTAATATTTTTTATTGCTTCTGCTTCATCTTTGACAGAAACCTCTTGAAAAGAATGAAATTCCATTGAAAATGAAGCAGTACCTGAAGTAAATGTTCTAAGATCTTTTGAATAACCCAATAAATCAGCTAAAGGAACTAGTGCGTTTATTACCTAAAAACAGTAAAAGAAACCATAAATGATAAACAATAAGAATATCAATTCATAGTTTATTTTTTTATTACCCTATTATTTGATCTAATTGTAATATCTTTTATGGATCCTCTCCTTCTTCCAAAATCAGAAAGTACCATGGAAGAATTATTATCATCTGTTACAACTTCAACGTTCATGACAGGTTCAAGTAAATTTGTTTTCGCAGACTTTAGTAACTGTTTTCAATAATACAATTGTTAATATTACAAAAATATTGAGCTAGAATTAAAAATTAAGCATACTTTTAGAACACACTGATTTACAGCTGAACTCAAAACAGTATCTGATGTTCCTTTACCAATTTCTAACCAATGAAGTATAAATCGAACATTGATTATCTAAAAAATAAATGAATAATTAACTTTTTTTCAAATGTAAAAATACATTTTTATCTTAAATAACTACTTCATAAGTATAAAATATATTTATGTAAAAAGAACTCTGGTCAAAATCATAAAAAATGTTTTTATAAAATTGTGATTTGGACAATAATAGGTTACTTGGTCAAATGTTTTTCTATATGCAGCATCTATTGTTTTTACATAAACATTTCCATAATAATAGATAATAGAATGAAGAAATACAAAAAGCTATACTTAAAGCCAAAGTGGTTAGAAATATAAGAATTCCAAAATATGTATTTATAATATCATTTTTAAAAAAAATAGCTTTCGAGAAAAAAATCATATTATACAAATAACTTATAAAACAAATACCAATAAGTAATGTTATTATTTCTTATTTTAAATACATTTGTAACATACAATTCAGATCCTAACTATTTGACAGAATATAAATTCTATCCATCCAAAAATACGAATATATGCATTAATCTTTAAAATTTTAAATAAAATTATAAACTACTTGTTCTTATAATTTTTATAAATTATACTTATATCATATTTAGCTAAATATAGTATATAAAAAATTATATGCATAGAAAGTAACCATTTATAATAAAATATTTTTTTTATTACTTTTGACTGATTTATCTCTACAAAAACATGTTCTACTTTAATATTTTGATACTAACAGGACATCCAAATTTGGGGCCATGGGCTAAAGCAGCTTTAGCACTTGATGTTATTATATTTAATTTATTTAAATGTATAGATGCAGTATTGGATGCATTATCAGGACTAGTATCCAAAGACAACAGTTTTTTATTTGGCTTATCTTTAAGTATTGACATTACTATATAAACACTATGCGTAGTTGTTCCTAAAAAAAAAAAAAAAACATACCATAAGTAAAATTAATAGTCATAAATAAACTTCATATATATATTAAAATTTACCTATTAAAAAAAAAAAATAACTTAATATATGAATACAAAAAAGTATATGAAAGTATATAAAAGTATATTAATAGTAATGTTTATGTAGGTTTATTTAAATTTTGATTAAAATCGAACAGAAACAGTAGTTATGGCATATTTTCAATATACAAATTAATTAAGTACTACTACTTTTTTTATAATTTTTATAACTATAAGTTAAAAATGTCTCTTGGTAAAAAAATAATTTATAAATCAACCAACACACATAAGAAAAAATTCAGTATCTTATTTTATGTAATGTAAATCGCAAATATTTCTATAATTATTTTGATAAAAGACGATTTTTGAACAGAAGTATATGGACATTTTAACGAACCTAATTAATTTTACATATCTTATTCAATGGTTAATAATTCAAATAATTTGTAAAACTTATCTCCAACAATATCAGAAAAATTATTTAACATAATTTATTTTAAATACTAAATTATACTCTCCTTTTTATTTATTTCTTATGTCAATAACTGTTTACAATTATTTTACTCCTTCACTTTCAAAAATATAATTTCTAAGGTTAACAACAATGAGTAATCATTATTACTACTAATATTCACTTTGCTACAGTGATTTATATTTTATTTAAATGTATAACCAAAAATGTAAAAATATACAATTATTAGAATGATTATACAACATAATATTATATATGAATTACTTTTGCTAGTACAATAAATGTGAACCAACATTAGTTAGTTCATACATGAATAAGTAAAAAAAAATTGTTTTATATAGGATTTCATTTAAATTCTTAAGCATGACAATTTAATTAAAATTATGTTGAAACAATATCTCAGGGGTGGTCACAATGAGGCTTGAGAACCGCATGTAGCTTTTTAAGCAGTTTCGTGCAGCTCTTGAAACCAAGCTTAAAATAAAATTAATAAATATTATTCCATTGGAATTTACTTAGCATAGACTATAGAGTAATATATTGTAAAGTAATAATATATTACAGTGTTATATTACATAATCATTATTATGTATTTGAATTAAAACAATTAAATTTTATTAGTATAACTATTATAAATTAAAAGAGTTATACATTTGTTGTATTGTTATTGTTTATTTTACAACTAAATGTATAATTCTAATTTTTTTAAATGGCATTATAAAATATTATAAGTACTCCACATGTGAACACTGAACAATGGATACTTCAAAAAGCTCTTCTTATAAATAATTCTTCTAATAATTTTAATAAGAATTTCAATAATAATTAAATAAATTCAATAAAATAATAAAATGCAAAATATGTCTTCATTTTATAAACATCTATTAATTATGGCTCTTATGAAATTAAAGTTAGTGGCCACCCCTGCAATATCTAGTTAATTTTTATTTATAAAAGTATCAGCATAAAATAGTAAATATATTTTACTAAGCCTAGTATTATACTATGCCAGTAAAATGTTTACTAATAAGAGTATACCAATTTTTAAATCGAGTCTATGACTTTCTTTTGCTTCAGACAATAATCCTTCTTTATATGAAATTTGGGGACGACTTAGATCAACATCAATTTTAAATTCAGTTTTAATTCGTTCACCTATTACTTCTAAGTGCAATTCGCCCATGCCTAAGCTGAAAATAAATTAAATCCATTCAAAAAATTTTAATACAAAATTATTTTTAAATTTTACCGGCCAAAATTGTTTGACCTGTTTCTTCATCGTACTGAACTCTTAAGCTTGGATCTTCTCTATGTAACTGACTTAATGCATTATCCAAAGCTAATTGATACGACTAATAAAAATAAGTTTTTAAATAAAACACTTATATGAATATATATATTCAGTGTGATCACGATAAGTGGAAACACTTAATAATGATATGTAGGCTTCATATATTTAAAGTCTGATTTTTTGGCTAACTAATAAACATTATTATACACATTTTCATATAATTAGACTACTTTTGTGACAGTTAATTTTGCATATGCGCACAATAACTTTCTCTATTTTTTTAAATGATATAACCTATTTTAGACCACAAATTATTTTTTTTTTGTATTTTTTAATGAATTTTAGTGGTTGAATTTCTTTTCTAAATTGAAAAATGGCCAAGTTATTGCAATTTGATTTTATGTTATTTGCACAAATATAACATATTACAAAATACGTAGTTAATAATAATAAATACATAAAAATAAAAATAACTAATCTAATTTATAAAATACCTGTTTAACTATTGTGTTTATCTTTATTAAATTTATCTGAGTAATTGTATTATAGTTATAATGTATAAATAATATCATATGGGCATAGATACCAGTTAT
Source organism: Sipha maydis (assembly GCA_034509805.1). Lineage (NCBI taxonomy): Eukaryota > Metazoa > Arthropoda > Insecta > Hemiptera > Aphididae > Sipha > Sipha maydis. The sequence continues at coordinate 98,186 of JASXSY010001464.1, read as the reverse complement.
AATTCAACATTTTTTCAAAGTCAATATTATTCTGCAGTAAGTGCCAGTTACTAATAAGAAATAAAAAAATTGATACTTTATGATTTTAAACTAGATTTAATACTTATCAATTAATAATTATGAATAATTCAGAAAAAGTTGAAATGCTTTTTATATATTGGGAATGCCAAAAAAATACACGTCTTTCTAAAGAAACCTATGCTCTTCGTCATTTGAGTAACTATGATTTAACAATAAATTTAATTTTCTCTGTTTAATTTTTTATCAAATTAATGTTCTTTTTTTTCTTTTTTAATTTGTATGAATAAAAAGAAATCAATGTTTGTATTTTAATTTTTATTATTATTAACTACGTATTTTTTAATCTGTCATACCCGTGCAAATAACATAAAATCAAATTGCTATAACTCGGCTATTTTTCAACTTAGAAAAAAAATTCAACCACTAAAATTCATTAAAAAATACAAAAAAAAATAATTTGTGGTCTAAAATAGGTTATATCATTTAAAAAAATAGAGAAAGTTATTGTGCGCATATGCAAAATTAACTGTCACAAAAGTAGTCTAATTATATGAAAATGTGTATAATAATGTTTATTAGTTAGACAAAAATCAGAATTGAAATATATGAAGCCTACACATAGTTATTAAGTGTTACCACTTATTGTGATTATACTGTACATAAAATACCTAAGAAGAAAATATGTTTATTTATTTAAATTATACAATTTTAAAGATAAATAAAATATACAAAACGATTTATGCTTATATAAATATGTAGGATAAATAAATTACCTGAGATGGTGGTTCAATAGAACAAAAAAATACAGGATCTGGTATAAGCAACTCAACTCCAAGTACTTCAATTGATTCTTCTTGTGTCATTCCTTTTGATTTTGACAATTTAGTTAAAGCATTCTTAACAGCATTATTACTACTAGAAAGTAAATCTCCACAAACAGTATTCTAAAACAGAAAATAAAACTTATATTGGTTAAATTACATTCAATTAGTGAAGTTGATTTCACAGATCACATAATTATCTACATTAAAATCTTTTAATCTGTTGACACAGTTTACAATAAAGATAAATAATGTGTACATTTTATCAAATTTAATAATTAATTTTCAAAAATAAATAAATATAAGTTAACTTTTCAATGGCTTAAACAATCATCTTGTGAAAATATTAGTTTAACTATGAAATATAAATATAATTTAACCTACTTTTAATCCAGTAACAGCCACAATATTTCCCAATGGTACATCGCCAACTTCTTTATAATCATCTGCATAAACCATCATAACACGATTAATATTTTCAGACTTACACTGAGAGGCATTGTATACTTTTTGGCCCTAAAAATAATTATTGACATTAATTAATTCAAATAATTCAATAATGAACATATACTTTAAATTATTATAAATTATATTTAAAATTATTAATCATATTATATTATATAAAATTAAAAAAATTAAAATTCTTGGCAATATAAATAAATTAACATTTTTAATGTTATTAACAACTACCTCCTATCTTTCTATGTTAAGTTTTAGACATACAAATGTATTCAGAAGAATCATATAAACAAGGGATAAAGTTCAATTTTTGGCTAATTATTTTTTTCATTTAACTTATTTTAAATAATAATTTAAATTTTATAAATTTTATAGAACAAAAATTAAATTAAATTAAAATAATAATAATTATAGATTATAATATTTTCCAAAATAAAAATTAAATTATTTTAATTTAATAACTAGGACCAATAATATTTATCTTGATTTTAAAACTTTAATATTTTCTTATATAAAAGTATATATAATTGAAATGCTAGTTTTTATAAAATGTATTAATTTACCTTTTCTAAGGTACCTGAATACACTCTTAAAAATGTAATGGGCCCTTTTTGTTTTTCATGAACTACTTTAAAAGCTCTAGCAGACATTGATGTACCAAAAAATTTAAATGGGTCTAAAGTTGATCGATCATTTGGTGATGGAAGATAATCTATAATACCATCCATAAGAGACTGTACACCAATATTCTTGTATGAACTACCACAGAATAATGGAACACCTTTCTAAAATGAAAAGTTAATTAATATAAAAGTATTCAAAAGACCAGAATAAAAATATTGAATGAAACATACTTGAGTAATACAAGCACATCGAACAGCTGACAATAATACATCACTATCTAAATTATCAACATCATCGGAATTTAATATTATTTCGGCAATTGATTCATCCATATCAGCTAAATCTCCAATAAGTGATTCTCTAACTTTACACAATGCCTCCCATTGCTTGGTATTTTCTTCTATAAGAGTATATGATACTTTTTGACCATAATCTCCATGCCAAGTTAATATATTCTTTTTTATTACATCTATTAAGCCTATCAATCGGCCATTGCTTTCTAAAAATAAAAATAAACTAAACTATATTTAAAAGCAATATGAATTATTAATAATTATTATACTTAAATATTATTTAAATTTAAGTATTGATATAATATATTTAATGAAAACTAAGAGAACTTCTGAATTAAAAATAAATCTTCACTTTAGTACAACTTAATTTATTTAGTAAGCAATTATTAATAATTATGTATCTAGTTATATTAAATAATGATACAAATACTACAAATAAATAACCTGAAAATATATTTTTTTTTAAATTAATGTATACTTCTATAGTGACATTTTAATATATATTAAAAATGTTTTTTCATATATTTTTTCAAATTTAAAGGTAGGTATATTATTTAAAAATAAATATATAATTATAATGAAAATTTATCTAAATATTTAAAAAAATTTAAATTTTATTTAATTCTAAATAATTTTTGTTTCTTATAATGTTCTTAAAAATTATTTTATTATTGAAGAATTTTAAATTCCTATAAATCTATAAGTTGTTACGTTGTAATAATGTGATTTACAAAATCTAAGATAAAATGTTTACCTCTTACTGGTATTTGTAATTGCAATGGAGTAATATTAAATTTTGATTTGAGTAAATTTATACATAACGGCAATGAAGCATCAGATCTGTCCATTTTGTTAGCATAAACAATACGAGGTAATTCGTACCTATCAGCTTGGCGCCATACAGTTAACGTCTGAGCTTCAACTCCTTATACATTACAAAAATATGTTACATTCAACTAAATTCTCAATAAAAATTTAATTATTATTACCAGCTGAAGAATCTAACACTATAACTGCACCATCAAGAACATTTAAAGTCTGTTCCACTTGCATTGTAAAATCAATGTGTCCTGGAGTATCGATCAAGTTAATATTGTGTTTTTTCCAGGGTATGGTTACAGCAGCAGACGTTATAGTAATACCTGTATATATTATGTATGCTAAGTATTTATATATTATATTTATTCATAAGACATGATTGCACCTCTATTTCTCTCTTGCTCCATATAATCAGTAACTGTGTTGCCATCATGCACTTCACCCATGCTATGTATTAAACCAGAGTAAAATAACATTCTTTCGGTAGTTGTTGTTTTACCTAAAACATATTAAAATTGTTCGTAACTACTTCATTAATATAATAAATGTACAATTTGTAATGAATACAAGAGAACAAAAGAACATTAAATGTATAAATTATCATCATGTTACATTAATGCTACTTCGATATAATTTAATATTATAAAAACACTCGGTAAATAATTTGACTACAAAAATTCAAACCATTAATCTATTCATCAAATATATCATTAGACATTATTAATTTAAATGCATATTGATACATTTAAATCATAATATACTGGTTCTTAACTAACATTTAATAATATAAAATGATAGATATGTAGAAAAAAAAAAATTATAGAATATTTACCTGCATCTATATGTGCTAAAATACCAATATTTCTAATTTTGGACATGTTGTTTTTATCATGGCAATAATAACGTCTCCAAATACACGGAATCCATATATTACGTTGCACTTTTCGAGGAAGCAAAAACATTCTAATCTGCATGGTGAAAAAAAAACACATAAACGTGAATATTTCAATGGCAAAATTAATTAAAATTATATGTATAAAAAAATTTGAATCAGTTCAACGTTGTAGTAAGTGAACTGTTTTTTTTTTTTTTTTTATACCTTTCAATAATAGAGATTTATTTTTAATAATAATTAATAATTTATAAAATTAAATTTACATTTGTCATTTTTCTAACAAATACATCATTTAAGAATAAACTTAAAAATCATAAAACTAAGACTAACATTAATATTTTAGAAAATTAGAAACAAATATAAAAATCGTTTTTCGCTCATACTCAGCTATGTTATCACTGTTATCAGTTATGTGAATATTTGATACATCCACTGTGATAGATAACAATAATAATAATATAACAATATGATATATATAACAACAATAAAATATATTATATAGATAAAAACATACTATACAGTGAAACCTCTAAATACCGGACACTCTCGGTCGTCGTAATTTTGTCCGTTATTGAGAGGAAAAAAAAATTTCGTAAATATGTTGGAGAAATAATAACTACATAATATAATTTATTATTACTACTATAATATACCTAAATCATTATTATACATTTTATGTATAATAATGATATTGGTATGTATTGTATTTGTATTATTGTAATAATAAATAAATATTAGTTGTACATATTATTATTTAAAATTATGATATTATTATATATGTAAAAATTAATGAGCGTAATTAAATAGCATATTACACGCTAAAAATACAAGAATCTCAATTTTTTCTCTCAGACTTTATCTTTTTCATTTACTAGCCATTTCATACTACAATAAGTTTACGAATACGTCCGTATGTATTGGAATCACAAATACAACTAAATACATACTTACTAAAAATGTACGAATAGAATAACATCACAGAATATAAACTAAAAAAATGTTTTCATCGACGCGATAATGGACGGATAAGATAAACTATAATACATAATACATAATATAATAATGTATTGTAGTAACATTATATAAGGTATATCTTAAGCCATTCTACAATATTATTCTATATTTACGATAAAAATATTCAATATCAAAAATTAAATTACCATAAAAGTGTCCGTTATTTAGAGTGTCCGGTATTTAGGGGCTTTCCTATTTAAAAGTGGTGAAAATGTCCCCGTCCCCATAAAAACGTCCGATATTGGAGGTGTCCGTTATTTGGAGGTGTCCGCTAAGGGAGGTTTCACTGTATTTGTACCTATCTATTTTAGTGGGTATATTTAATTTTATCTTTTATCATATTTTTTGGTGCAAATATAACAAGCATTATTGTTAAATATTATTATCATGGACGACAACGGCCCAAGTATAGAAATACTCGTAAGCCCGCATAAAAAAAAAGAACCGGATGGGCCTCGCTCTGCTGTACACTTGGGGGTGAAGTGCGACTCTTCATAGGATAGGTCATTATAATGGATTTGTTAAATTTGAATTCAATGATAGGTATCATTGTATACGAAAAACGATTCTGAACGGAGATGATATATTTGTCTAGAATATAATACAATGTTATTTATAAATATTGTAATAAGTATATTTTATTTTGAAACGAAAAATTTAGAAATATCGAAAATTTAAATTGTCTATAAATAAGTCAAAATATGTCAAAATACATTGAAAACTTAACCATGTATAGAAAACGTCAATATAAAGATTTGGTAATAATTTCAAGTTGTTGCGGTTTTTCGTTTTTGAGTTAGAGCATTTTAAAAAAACCCGATATCTTTGTCAGTCTAGAATATTATACATTATATCATATTTTACATGCAATTTTATGTCAATATTCGCTGTTCAAACGCTTATAAAAAAAAATTGTGCCTTTGGATTTTAATAATTTTTGAATGACAATAAAAACTACTTCTGTGAAATCTTCTATTAAATTTTCAAATATTTTGTAGGAGCCAAATTTTTTTTATCACCGATTATAAAAATAAAATGTAAAAAAATCGAATATTTTAAATGCCTATAAGTGGCTTAAAAATCAATATTATATTTTGAAAAAAATATGACATAAAGGAAATACCAATCTTAACAGCTGGTAGAAATTTCAAAAATCTGCGACTTATACTTTTTGAATTATAACAAATATTTAAAATCGTTTGAGAATAAATCGCTATTTTATGCAATTTCGTAAATATTTAAACTTCAGTCATAAAATTTTTTCCTCTAAGTCTGGTAGAAATTTTTTTAAAGAATTTTGAAGAATATCTTATAGATAACCTAGTGTGAACATTTTGAACCTTAAGTATGAACAGAAAAATTTTATGAATTTTTATTTATTTTAATAATTAATAAATTAATAAATTTAAAAAAAACCAAAAAAAATATTAATAATATTAATAATAATATTACGCTGTAACCTGGATAACAAAATTAAGCGTAATAAGTGGTACAGATTAATTTTACATTATTTTTATACTTGTGAATAATTGATTTGGGAGCTTTGACATGTATAGAATTGAGTTTAGTAGCTCATTGTCTTCTGTGGTTTGCCTTCAAGTTCTAATGGCTCGAAAATAGTAAAAAAGAAATGTGTAGACAACGGGTCTTAGTGTTTCTGAATGTTTTACGAAGAATTTTGCTAAGGGAAAGTATAGTGCACTAGTATGGAATTCGGTATTTATTACACATGCTTATCGACTATTAATATTGCTAAATACAGTAGTTAATATTTCCAATTAGTTTAAATTAAAATATATAAAAATTATATATTTTTTTTTCTGGATATCTACACGACCCTTGCATATATTTATTAATATGGGTTGGACTTAATTAACTTCTTAATCTGGACAGTGAAATAAATGTTCCATCCGAAATTTGTCAGTAATAGGGGATACAAGTTTACCTCATTTTCAACTGTCCGAATGGTCGTCCTATAATATTATACTATAATATTTTTTGTTAATTATTTTTGTATAATGAAATTGTATTTAATGTAACAAATTGATCAAAACATTAGTGACGGAACATAATATACATTTATTATTAAATAATAATTATATACGACATAAAGTGTACTATGTCAATATCATTAATATTATTTTCACGAAACTGGTTGTAAATGCTGTTTTTAGTATTCGTCGAATAATAACAGGAAATTAATAAATACAATTATATGATACACGATAAAATAAAATACTTTTGTATAAAACACATCCAAAAGTCAGTTAAGTCACGACAATTTGAAAATTTAAATTTTTTATCAGCAAAATTTACAATCTAAAAACTAGACAAGTATTATAAGCAACGGAGTAATTTTTCAAATAGTATAAAAATAACTATCGTCTTATTCGAAGAATAATATTTTTGCGTTTGTTGTTTGGTTAGGCAACTGGTCAATTTTCATCACATGTACAACATTCCCTCTTTAAAATACAAGTGGCTAAACCTGATTATCTTATGCTTTACTCTTCTCTATAGTTCTTTTTTGTTGTGTCCAGAAACGTGTTTTGGAACATAGAATGGATTGTGATTTATTATAGTCCGGTTATTGTATGCAGTATATATTTTATTATTCATAACAGCTAGTTCTAAAAGGATGCTGTGTGTCTACTGACCAGGACCACCTGGCGATAAAAAAAAATATAAGGGTGAACGGGGACTAGATTTTTAACGGTTAAAAATCGTTTTTTATAAATAGTCATAAATGAAATATAAAATTCACATAGTACTTAGACAACATTTAATAGGTATATGAATGATTAAAATGAATCAATTTATTACTATTATTAATATAATTATTATTATCTTATATAATATAATAATATATAACATTTATTACATTATTTTATTATATTAGTTTCGTTAATATTTCCAAGTAGTTATTCAAAGTAGTTACAATGCAACATGCCGATACCCACAAGTATATAATATAGGCTATATAGCTGAATAAAGATTAAGTAAAGTTTGATAGCTTTTTGAAAAGGGCTTCGAGGATAGTCAAGGAGAAAACCTTTGAAATGTTAAAGTTAGTACAAAAAGGTATACCTACACCTAAAGCTAGGGGATTTGACTTGGAATTCCTTGAATTATTAAAGGACTGATGTTCTTGAGTTTTAGTAAAGCTACTTGTTTTACAAAAATTTTATCAAACTAAATTTAAATGGTTAAAAATACATAAATCTAGTCTTTGAAATCTGCATTCATCAAATACATTTCTTAACCGATTTATAAAAATAACTATTATGGATTCTGAGCTGAACAAAAAAAATTTGTTTTATAAGATATTTTTTCTTGTTCAGCTCAGAATCCATAATAGTTATTTTTATCTGTTTTACAAGATATAAATTGCCTTATTATTTTGGTTAATGCATTAACATAAACTGTAAAAATTGTTAACGCCGTAATTGATCGAAACTGCTTTTAAAATTAAATAAGCATTATGATGCACTAGTTCACCAATTTTTGGATATGCCAGGCTCCAGTTCTTATAAAATTATTTCACGCTGAGATAAGTAAGATAAGACAATTGCCCAATATTAAGTAATTATAGTCGATTTTATATCATATTTTAGTTTTTAAGAAAGTGAGAATTACACATCTATATTAAATATTATATAAAATATAATATATAGTATTCAATAAAAACGTACGTATAATTTATAAGATGAATGTGAAATTATAAAACGTACATTTAATTTATATACATTTCATGCATGTAAAAACTAATATTCGGAATGGATATATGTATATATATTTATATATATATATATATTATACATCATGAATATGTTTATACATACCCCATTATAGTAATAAAAAGTTATAATATATAATATAATAGTAGAATCATAGAGCTTTGATCGATTCTAAAAAATATTATAAATAATATTAAAAATAAAATAATTAAAATAATAAAATACTATTATTAAGCTTACTGATTACTGAAAAGTCGGATCTTCTGCCACCAATAAATGATGCTTATTCACTGCCCAAAATTATAATTCAAATTACAAATTTCTTTTATGTTCTATAGAACGTTATAACGTACAAAAAACAAAATATATATAAGTTAATATTAAAGTAAAAACTGGTGTTTTTATCATTTTTCTCCACTTCTGCTGATTTTCTCAAAACCCACTGAACAATTTTAAGAGTAGTATATTAATTTATTTTGTGTTCAATGACATATGCAAAATTATAATTGCTATTATTATATGCAATAACTCATCGGTAACAGGTGTAAGTTAATTTATTTAAACTATGAACGATTGTCTTATACATAGATGGTTTGAAACTATAAATCATAATTATATTTTTCAGATAGTTTTAAGGTAATATATAAACAGGGCATTCCTATCGTGTCCAAAAATGTTATTTTCTGCCAATATATTGCTATAGCATATATCGCTATACGCTATAGCGTGCGTGGTTATCTTACGAAATGCTTGGGTTGCGTGATTGCAAGCCCGATGATCATTTAAAATTACTTATTTTTCGTCATACTTTTGAAGAATATTATTTATATCAAATATTTTGTGATAAAATGACGTAAAAGTATTTTAAATTATATATTTGTTTAGCATTTAATTTAAAATATTATAGTTTAGATAAGTATTCTTTGGATGTATACGATAATAATATAATATATTATAATCATAGGTATGCATACGGTGGGTTCCGGGTGCGCTCGGGCATCCCCTGAAATGTTGTTAATAGGATCCTACAATTTAAGTCTAAAAGTAAGGGTCCCGTGTCTTAATTAATATTGTTCAAATTAAATGTAATTTATTCTAAAATATTTGGTAAAAAATAAATTATGTTTTGCGATAGAAAAATTAAGCTAAAATAAAACTAAAATTTTCTAAATGTTCCTGTAAAAATTAATCATGATAATATAACATTTACAATTGACTAATAAAGAACAAATCATAAATAGTTGAAGAAAATAAATAAGATTCAAGAAAAACATATGGTCATTGGGACTAATGTACCACATTATTAAATTGAAAATTAAAGTTATGTTTATTTAATTATTTATTAAATTTACCTACATGTTTTGTTAAAACAGGGCCCAATAGTATTGTAGACACTCCCCGAAATACAGGTCTGCGCTCGCCTATGTATGTCATATAATCTGATTCCATTATATAGATAACAGATTTTTCTTCTTTTTTAAACGCAGATTTGTATATTTTATAAATATTTAAGTAAAGTTTTGTATTTATTTTTTTAAATTTTACACTTGATATTTTTACCTTTAAAAAATAATTTATCTATTAGTTTGTTTATTTTTAAATTACTCAAATTTAAAATATTTTCATCATAACACACTAAATGAGTTGACATTATAATTGATAATAATAATAATAATAACAAAAAAATGAAGTAATCAGATGAAAAAAAAAAACAATTTTTATGGGAGATGGATTATGGTATATGGGCTATGCCTATGATATGGGTAAAGCGGGAAGAATAGTATACGCGTTGGGAAATTATGACAGAGGAGGAGCTAAGTTTTAAAATCTACTCTTTTTTTAAATTTGTATATCTGGTCACCTTAACTATATACTTATCAATAAGGTTTCGATAAACAATAAGACCTAATCATCTACAGGATGTCTCATCGTGTTCTACCAATTTTTATATGGGTGGTTAATATTGAAATTATTTTAGTTTTTATGTTGATTAGCTGAATTTATATGTATTCATTTATTTATGCAATTTTACATTTTCGAAAACATGAGACACGAGAGATGTAAGTGGCAGGCGTCAACTAAATCTAAGTGACGAAAGGAATACTTTCTTGGCGGCGGTCAACTAAACCAGTACCAATTTTTCATATTTTTCATACACTCTCTAAAAATTAAAATGGCTTTTACTCTAAATGGCTTTTTTTTTTTTTTTGTCTATGAACTATTTTGTATGAAAAATAGTGTCTCAATCAGTCCATTGTTAATAGTTATTTGAAATTAATTTGTAAACATATAACTTAAAATTCATAGTCTGTCGCTGGTAATTTTTTAATACGTATATAATCAAATGTATAATAATTACGTGCTTTAATATTAGACAATTGATTTATCTATTGTACACACACACACACACACACACACACATATATATAAATGCATTGATTTATTAAGATATTTCTGAATTGTTCAAGGACTCCAAGACATTCTGCGCTTTAAGACTACGGACCACGGGTCTTACATGGCCCTATGATAGCTACACTATTGAGTTACATGTACTAATTGAATACACGGACAGATTAATAGAATGCATTCATGTATTCTATATATTTGAACGCGTTTTATAAATGTGTCTGGGAAAAATGCTCGTTTTTAATTATAGGCGAGCAAAATATTGATACGGAATGTACAGTTTCTGAAAGAATATAATTTAAACGTAGTATATGCACATCCTACTCGCAGTGTATACGGTATTCAACCAACGTCGTAATATTTACGAACAATTACTTGAGTTTCTGAGTAGTTCCGCGTAATATTCAGGATTTCTGGAAGTAGCTGTTGTACACATATATAATAAAATATAGGCATAACTCTTGAGGAGGGGTGAAAAAAAGCTCAGAAATTTTACATGAAATAAAAGCAACTTCTGTTTACATTACAAAGCTTAGAGACGGAGCAGGGGTGATGGATACAGTTATATGGTAGTATATATATAGTTAAAACTCTCGCGTGCGCTTGGCTGTATATATATATATTTTACAAGACGGGAAGAGTACATTAAAGTTTGCCAATTAATTAAGGGTCGGAGTACGGGACGATGAGGCATTGTGATAGGTTGGAGGTAGAGGAGAATCGGCGGGGTTAGTGGAGCCGGTGGAAGCGACAGGGTCGAGGGGGCGGGACGCCAAGGAAACCCACGATGAACACAAGTGTGTGTGTGTGTGTGTGTGTGTACACCCGTATAGTTATAAGTTGGATCGTAAATTGAAATTTACGGAAACCAGCAGGGAAAGCAGAAACATCTTAGACACCCAGTAGCATCCTTTTTCTCTCTCGCTCCGGGTGCAGCCTTGCGCTCGTCTCCCTCCTTTTGTGCGCCACGCTTCTCGGCCGCCCTTCTGTCCTTCCTTTAACCCACCTCATCCCCTACCAAGCAACCGTTCACCGCCACGACCCAGACAACAGGCTTCCATATTTTGAATCTCGTACGCCACTCGAGAACGTCTACTGATTTTTATTTATTTTATTTTTTTATTTTCGCTCTTTATACCACCACGAGGGGTTATATTAATGCCATAAAATTTCTTTCCGCTTGCGTTCGTCTCAGGGTCGTAATCATTTTTTTATTTTGTTTTATTTTTATTGAAAAACGGGCCCCTTTTAGATGCAATAAAAGCTGACTGTTGGCCGGGCATTAGTATTAGTATACCGAAAGCAAATATCGTGAAGAAAATGTTTTTTTAATGTAAAAAGTATCCCAGTCGGGTCTTATCAGCTTACTGTAGCAGGCGCCCCCCACATGAATAAAAATAATATAATTATTTGACTTCGAAATCAAATAAATCCTGTAAACTTCTTCGAAGTTAGCTTTGAGATCTCGAAGGACTATAATATTTCATTTAATCATACGGCTTTATAAGCTATGTAAAAGTTTATAACGATGTATATTTTTTTTCATACTGTATTGTATAGTTAACTTATAAAAATTGAATAATATTCGCATCAAATATCTAATTCAAAAACATTTTATATGTTGATAGAATAAATACGTTATAATATGTATGGAAAAAATATATTATGGTATTTTATAACAATACTTCATAAGATAAAACTAAAAAATTTAATCCTATACAACCAACATTTTTTATGCAAAACTGCTTAAAAATCGATCTATTACTATAGGTACTTACGTAGATATAAATAGAATAATCACAAGAGTAAGCTTTTTAAAAATATTTATTATTACAAATATTTCGAATCGTATAAATATATAATTTTTTAATTAAATATTAATTAAAAATACGTTTTTTATATCTAATGATTATATTTTTAATCAAAACCAGTGTATATGTTTAACATTTATACATATTGTAAAATACTATTCTGAACAAGATATCTGTTTTTATATTTTAAAAGTTTTAACTACGAAATTATTTTATTTTTATAAATAATTTAAAATTATACTAGTATTAAATATTAATTATTTTGTACTATTTATAATCATACATATATTATAAAAATAAAACATTAAAATAACTTATCATTATGGTGTTTTACTATTTCTTGCTAATAAAAATTAAGACATATACCTACTTAAAAAGTAATTTTAATTTGTCCATTTAATTTATTTTTTTTTCAATGTAATTCATTTGATAAATACTTTCAAATTAAAAATAATTTAAATAAAATGTAAATAATAATATAAAGCGAAACTTTAAGGTTCCATTTTTATTTATATATATATCATTAATTATTATTCATTAATATTTTATTAATATAAAATAAAATGATAGTTACATGTTTTTTTTTAAAAAATACTTAAGATTTATAAAATATCATTCAAATTTTAACTATAATTGTGTCAACAATTTTTCTATGTATCTTATTGAAATTCTAACCAATTGTCTACAATTATATAGAATGGAATAACTAACTGATTTGTATAAACTAATGTAATCATTACATGTAATATAGTTTATAACTATTTGAACTGTATTTAAAATTACTTTTAATGCAACGATTATAAATATTATTTCAAATTATGTAATGAAAGTATATCAGCCAAATGATTGTTCTAAACAATTTTATATACGTATGATCTAGAATTATTAAATTTGATAAATTTAAGTTTTCTGAATGCTGGAATGTGGTTAGAAAATTAATTTTCATCTAACTACCTAGTAAAATGGTCGCTTAAGGTTGCGGTTTCTATAACCTTTGACAGGAGTTCAAATAGAGTTCAAGACTTATGAGATACAGTATTTTATATACGTTCTATTTTTAAATTATAATTTTATATAGTTAAAATTATTGACATACAAATTTATAATTTAAATTTAATAAAATATCAAAGATTAGTTTTTAGAATATGAATTAAATTTAGAGTAAATAGTTATTTAAAATAAATATACAATTTTGATTTTGAAATCAAACTCTCCTCGTCAATTTTATAAAAAATTATCTTAAATCTTAGGATTTATAATTTATAATATAAATTGATATTTATGCACTGACTATAATATTATTCAAAATAAGATATGTTTTACTAAATATATAACGTAAAGAGATAAAAATTTAATTTTGATCCATATGTGTACATTTAAAAAAATACTAAACAGGGAGTCTAATATTATTTTAAGTCAGTCGTATATTTTTTATTATCCTTAACTTCTTTTAAATAAGTAAATAAATTATTAAAACATATATACTTATTATATAAAACTAAATAGTAGTATTATTATGACGTAATTAATATAATCATTACTGAAACTTAAAGTGTTAATAAATGTTAAATATTTGACTTCCAACTAAAAATGTAATCATTTATTTTCTATAATCTCTCTATGCACTCTATTTATATAGTTACATAAAAAGTAGTATTATTTATATTTAATTTTATTTTCATTAATATCAATTAGTATTACATAGTCTAGAAAAAAAACTTATGCATATAATTATATAAGTTTTTTTCTAGACTTTTTGGATTTTTCAGTTTTATATGGCATGAAATAATTTACACTGCAATTTTATAATTCGATTTCATAACAATATTAGTGAAAGTTTTTGACTTCGTGAAATTTAAAAACAAAAAAATATTATTGAAAATATAGTGTTCGTGATTTGAATCTTGAATGTATAATACATAAATGTGTATTATCATGGTTATAGATATTTATTAAAATAAGATTAGATAAATGTAATACGTTGATTAATTGTTATCAACCATTTAAATCTACAATTTTATCACTACTTCAAAATTGTTATCTAAAATACTAAAAGTAATCACTTGTTGAACAGTTTGTTTTGAAAATTAATGCAAATGAGTATGATACTTATTTTTTGAACTTGAGGTGTGTAAATTATTAAAATGCATTCTCAGTTATTAATAATAATATTATTGTTCTTATGTAGTTATATAAAGGTAGATAAAATATTCTCTTGGTCTGAGGTACTTTTGAAAATCAACCCTAATAGAAACACGTTAGCATACACGTGCTAAACATACGAGACACAAATATTCTTTAAAACACCTCATAAACACATTTATTTATGATGGGTTTGTTTAGTTATATTTGTACTAATGAATACGAATTGTATAGATGCATATAGTATGATTATAAGTTAACGATTTTTAAATATTAATGAACATATATTTTTGATTTTTTTTTTAAAAAAATTACCGTTATATTAGTTGTTGAAATTCATCTTATCAAAAGTAACAATAAGTCGATGTGTTAATTCATGACAAATAATTTTAACTATAAAGTATGATAACATATCTAATTTAAATTACACTACAATTTATATTGATATACTGTCATTTACCTAACCATTAAACATAATTCAGACTACCCAGTAAAAAAATATTTTTGTGAAATGTATGACAATGCACAAAATAATAATTTATACCTATATTCTTAGTTTTTCAATAACATAAAATTACAATATCAATCTAAATATTACTTATTAATATTATATTTAGTCTACAATATATAGTAATATAATAATATATACAATGTATATTATATATATATATATATATATATATATATATATATATATATATATTACTATTGGGAACTTAAAAATGCCAATCGTAATTTTTTTCCAAATGTTGTATAAGATACATTTTAGTATGTGAACTCGAAATTCGCAACCTAGATACAATTAGAATGAATTAGAATTATATACTTACATTTTTATAGTTACTGCCGTATCTATGTCATCTGTTAATAATTTTAGTATTACAATTTAGTGATATTTTATTTCAAAATACGCGATTTTCATATTTTAAATTCGTGAAATTGCCGCTTTTATACAATCACCATCACCATTATCGAATAGATGAACTCTGAAACCTTAAGAGCATAAAATTGCTGAACACATGCAATCGAGCAGCCCTTTAAAAAATTGAATATTTAATTTTTTAATTTGTAACTGAATACATACATCTACATATGTGTGCATATATATATATATGTAAGGTGTATTATATTATAGTTATATTAATAAATATTATTCAATAATTGAAATTAAATTTTATTCAATCGACAGTCAAATATCGTTATGGCTGTCGAATTAATGTATTTGACTACGGTGTTGATAATTTTATGAAATCAATAACTTCACTAATTCAACGTATAAATTCCGTTATGATTGCGATGAATACTCATATATTTATTAAAAATAATAATATTAAAAGTATTGAAAATCGATTATAGTTCCAGTAATAATTATTTTACAATGACAATTTTGAATTCCATTACCATTTAAGCAACAACTATTGTATTGGTTTACGAAGGTATACTGTGTACGGTAGTTTTAAGTTATTTAAATCACCGTATGTTTCTGTATTTATATAATTATATAAAAATATATTATATTTTATTATTTTCATAAATGACGTATCAATATTCCGCAGTTATGTGTATTATAGATGTCTATTATATCTATAGTAATATTACTATTCCATACTTACTCTACAGTCATAATATAACATTCATGACTATATATATATAAAATATTAGTATGTTAATGCAACTGGTACATTTTTTACCATTTACAGTTTGTTAATTTCTAAATACTGTAATAACTTTCTTAACTATACATGTAAAGTTTGTTTTACGGTTGACACCCGGGCATAATAATAATTACCGCGTTTACACCTACTTAGAGAAAAAAAATAACATTTTTTTCATTACATGTCATAGCGGTTTTGTAATACTTGGTTAATCGTTTTTAATTGGGCAGTCACAGAGTAGCGATAACCCAACCGTTCATATGATTATATGTTCATAAATGTATATATAATCTGTACTATTGTTCGCAGTTAAACGCTGGGACCAAACACCTTATACGCAGTTCATGTAAAGTTTTCTGAAGTTTCCACAGTAGTCGTCACTTACGCCATGGTACTTCAGGGAAGTACCTACCGGCTTCCACGATCGCGTTCTGAAAAGCGCACGCGCACGCATACACATATAGGGGATCTTGTAATTTGCCACATAAATTAAATCTGATTTAAATTTACCGAATGCACGGACATAGCCAGCACGAGCTACCGTAAAGTCATAGCGCACGCGGGCGCGTGTGTGCGTGTACGTGTGTACGTGTATGTGTGTATGTTTGTGCTGCAAGCTGCAAGGGTAGTGTAGGAGTTGGAGGTGGGAAGCTGCGAAGGGGTTTACGTAAAGTTTAAGGCGCGTCGGCAACTTTGGAGGAATCTTGTCTATTATGAAATTGTCGAAGTTGTCCGGCAACCGGCCGCGGGGCCCTTTTGACCGGCGCGCGCCCCTCTGCACCGTTCCATCGCCGCCGTCCAGTCTGGTTGATTGCTCGGCATTCCCGTGTACACCGCCACAACTTTAATTATTCGCGTTCACTTTAACGTTAACAAACTCCTTAACCCGCCGTGATACACGCACCCGCCACCCCTAATGTCACCTACAGTTTAATCTTGGACATTGCCGAACTTAAGAACAACCCCTCGTCGCCACTACACCGAGTCCCGTCGTATACTGCTTCTACGTCCCTTTCTTACCCACACTTCTGCCGTCGTTGGTGGAGTGTACAAGGAAATATACCATTTCCCATTTCAAAAGCTAACCGCCAGTCGTGTTTGTATTGTTGTACTTGTATACATATACTTGTAAATATATATATATATACTGATATAACATCTTTAGGTGTCCAATGACCAATTGAAGTTTCACTGTGAATTAGTTTATGACTTACAACTATGGTTTTATCAATTCTATTATACGATGGTTACATTTGCATGTACGTGATATTAATGTGACATGAAAATGTGTTCTACATTATTTCACATGTATTAAAACAAATAATCACAATGTTTAGGCTTTGTTAGTATAATGCTGCAGTTGATTCGTGATCAAATATATTGTTGTTATAACAATGAAACAAGAAAATAATTTACGTCTTATGTGTTAATTTATAAATTTAATTATATTTTTGAATTTTCGGGTTGTGTAATTTAGGGAACAACCATAAATAATGTTAAAATAAATAATTTAAAAAAAATCTTTGAAAAAAAAAATATTTTAATTATTTCTTTTGATATAACTTGTCATTCGTAGATTTTTTTTGTACTCATTATATATATATATTGTAATTATTATACTTGTATATATGTATATATGTTATCTCAGTTATTAAATTAATATTTTAATATCCAAGAATCAATACAACAATACAAGAATAAATGATAAAATATGTATTTTTATAAATTAATTTTAAAAATCTAGAAATTATTTTCAAAATTTTTAGTGATAGAATTATCATATTTAAATTAGAACATAAGACATGCGTCTATTTTCGAAAGATCAAATTAAAAAAACTAATTTTTATACGATATATATATATATATATATATATTATCGCTTGTAAAAAAAGTATATGATATTGATAAATATTGTTTTTTTTTATTTATTTAAATTTTAAAATGTTTTAAATGTAATAATTTCCCAATAACTGATTTAATAAATATATTATTATTATTATTATTATTATTATTATTACTTGGTGATAATACAAAATATATTCATATTTGTAAAACTATACGCATGTGTTACTCATCGATGATTTCTAATTATGGAATAATTTCAATTTTTTAACTTTTTCATCCACCATACAATTATTACATAATTATTGGAAATTACCCATTGAAATATTTAATGGGCATAGGATTGCAGGTATATAATATACTATCGTTTTGTATAATTTTACTTATCTTCAACTATGAACTGCAAAACATGCTTATCTTTGATGGTATTATATTATAAATTATGTTATGCTATAAAACATTTCGTTTCATATTAAACTACACGTAGTATACACGTAGAGGTATCTTCAATAAGTACTTATCTAGAATTCAATTTCGTAGCATTAGTCGAAGTATGTTATAGGGCACTTACTGTTTCAGATAAACACAAAACAGGCACATAGGTATTTATACGTCAAGCTCTAGTGAATATCAATTTTAGTACTTTATTAATGCTACATAGGAAAGAGTATCTGAGTTCAAAAGAAAAAAAAAATATATTTATTATTCAAATGCAAATTATAATACATCAAATCATTGATAAATCCTTGGGAGTCACGTTATATATACATTCTTATTCCTTTATATAATGCATATGATATCGATAGTATTAATATTGTAAAACTAACATAATATAATTTTTATCAAAAATATAAAAATGTATGGTTTATTAAAAATGTGTTTATCGTTAATATTTCTTTTTCATTTTATACTTCATCATTATTAACCAATCTGCAAATTTTTTGATAATAAGTCGTTTTTTTTGTACATTAATGTATGATATAAAACATTTATAACATATTATATTAATTGCCTCACACATGTCAATTATATTTTGTTGTAGTACCATTACATCTACGTCTAATTTGATAGCTTATAACTATTTATCGATATTATTGTACGATTCGGTCATTGCCGATATTGTTATTATTAATAATTCAATAAATCTGAATCTAAAATGAAAACCGATCGACTTGCAAACGGCTCATACCATATCTAGATGTACTACAAAATGTATATACAGATTAGATGCGGTTAAATCCAGGTGTTTTTACGATCTTGCACAACTCAAACACAATTGTGCGACACCAATATTAGATCTACAAACCCTTTGGAAATGAATAATAAAAGGGTGGCAAATATAAATAAAAATGTAGGGTCGGAGCGTGGATAGGCTGGACGGGGTGTAGATGCTTCCATGTTTTTACCATCGTCGAAAGAACGCTTGATGGAGGGGGGGGGGTAAGTCAGTGACCAATCGATAGTCGTCGTGGACGCTATAATCGTGACTGGAGGGGTATGAAAAACATATCAATCGGCAGATCCCTTCCCTTGACTAAAAGACCCATTGATGATGCAAGGAGACCCCGACGTTCCTTAGAAGACCGCTGTTCCATGTAATCGAACAACGATTCAAAGTACACACCACAAAGAGATATCTGCTGCTGCATTATACCGGAACACATTATGATATTATTATGAGAGACTACAAAGCCAAGACAATCGAACCGTGAATGCTGGCCGCCATCTTTAGACTGGTTTACGAGGCTAATTAAATATCAGTCCGATTGTTTAAAATTAAAATTCCAATAGTCGAGCAACTCGTATTTTTATAAGAAATCTGTCCGTCGTTCTATAATCGTTTATACGGTGCTATGAATAATTTAAATAAAAACTGATAATAAATTATAAATTATTTTATTAATTATAATATTAAATACATACAGTGAGAATGTATCATAAGTGCTTTATTAAAAGAAAAAAACCAATGTAAAACGAGATTCTGTGTATAACACTATTTGTAAAAATTTAACTGTTCAAGTAACAAACCACTGAAAAAATTTAAAATCCAGTGATTTATTTGAATAGTAATTTATAAGTATCAACGTATTCTGTGTTTCGTAATCATTGTCTCTTCACGAATATGTATTATTTTAAAATGTATAGGAAACTAATATGTATTAACAAAAAAAAATAGTGTTATAGAAAATGATGGCAAATTTAAAATGTATTGTACGGATATTTACATACGTTATTTTCAACGAATTTCATTGTAAAAATATCGTGTTAAATTTTCTGGGGTAAAATTATATTTTATCTACTATAAAATATAGCTTATACAGATTATGAAAATTATAATAATTTGTACACATTTATCTTAATAATTATATTGAAATAAAACCATTAAATATTTTCAACACTGATTTTTTGATTCTAATATATTTTAATTTAATTTAATAATATATATTTTTTTTTGATTAAGGACAATTCCTCAATTTATTATACAGGTAGTTTATTATTTAATTGTGAAATTTTTAATTATATTTATAATGTAACCTTGTTTTATGAAATACAAAATATGATATAAGTGTATTTCAAAAATGTCATTCATGTTCATTTTCATTTATTTATGGGATATGATCGTTAGTGATAATATTTTATACATTATTGGAGTATTCAGTGATATAGGTCCGTTATACCAAATAAAAAGTACAAAATAATTCTTGAGTACGATTGGAGTATCCATTATACATAATGTACGATTTAATAAAAAATGGTTTAACTCAAAATATTTTCCACTTTGTCGTTATTTAATTTATTTTACTTTATTCCCACAATGAGTACATCTGTCACTAATAATTAAGTTGAGAATAAAAACCGTTAATAACACTTCAAGTGTAGCTTTTTTAATTATTTATTGCCAGAGATTTGTAAATGATGCATATATTTTATAATATATATATATATATATATTATATTTAGCTATGCAAAGATAATATAATGTCAAAATAAATATGTATATTTTAATCATACAACCATCAATAATATATTTTTCATAGTTTTTGCTTAAAAAATAAAATATAGAAAATAATAAAATTATAATTTATATTTTGTAACTGATAAATTTAAGTAAATATTTTTGTTTGTATACGTGACTAAATTTAAGTGCATTTAAATACCATATTACTTTTTCTTGAAATGAAATGTATTAAAATAATTTAGGAGAGTTGGAGATCATCTCAATTAATATAAATAATAAATACTAAATAAAATTATATCGTTATAATATATAACATTAATGTATTAAATATTTTCGTGAACTCATTATTTATAATTAGGACTGGGATTTTAATATCCTTAAAAATCTCGAAAAATGACCTTAAAAAATGCAAAACTGATTTAAAAAACTCAAAAAATGTACCAAAAGTCTTTAAAATGTATTTAATAGCTTAAAATTTAAAAAAATTACATTAAATGTACATAAATATTTTATTTTACTTCATATATTTATAAATAAAAATTATACTTTATTGTCACACTGAATTACGAGAGCGTGCTTCAAGGTTTTATATAGAAATGCCCTCCTGTTGTCCATTTATATGTTTTTTCTTTATATATATTGTTGTATGGTAAAACGATTTTCAGCAGCAACATTTTACATTGCATACCTTACACAACAACACTAATCCGTCGGTAGAAAAAACATTTTGGCCAAATTCTTAAACAAATGCACGCAGTCGACTCACCGTCGAACATTTTACTTTCGGCATTATAAAATATTTTAAATTCAACTTTACTATTAAACGATAAACCTCGCATTAAACGATGGTGGTATCGTCAGATGTCGTTATCGATTTTATTGCTCTAGTAGATCGCTACGCTGGATATATAATATATTTTATTTAATATAAATTTAATATGTTAGAAATGTAGATAAGAAATAGGTAATTTGAGTTATCATATATTGTTAGCATATAAATATTTTATATTATAAATCTATAATCTATAATCTAATTTTAAATTCAAAAACACCAAAAATGACTTAAAAACCCCATAAATGTCCTAAAAATGTGAAAAATTACCTTAAAATTAAAAATTGTCAAATAATACAAAAAAATGCAAAATAAAATGTTTTATCCTAATACTTAAAATGAGTAACAAAACGATCATCATACAGAAAGCTTAAAAAAAACTGCTAAGTGCACCGAAATCCCAGCTCTATTTATAATATACATAAATAAATAGGAAACTATTATGAACCATTTATAATTTGTTTAAATTAAAATATGAATGACTTAAATAAATTATGAGTTAATGAATATATTAATCATATAATTCATATATTATATTGAAATTAGCAAATCTATAAATATTAATGATTTTTAAAATTAATACATTTTTCAATTTACGGTAATTTTAATTTGAGGATACAACTTTTTTTTGAATATTACACCATAACTACAATTTACTCATGTTTACCTTTTTAGACATAATATACATTTTATTTTATTGACATTCTACAGTAACATTATAATTAATTATTATTGTATAGTAATATACATTTTTATTATATAATCAATATAAGTACATATATTTATTTAGATTTATTTTAAATTATATAAGTTTTAGGATTATTCGTCATATTTATTACGGCCAATATTTTAAATAATATTGTAGATTTGAAAATACACAAAATTGTGTAACATTTATTTAAATTATACAAAAATAATTAATGTTAAATTTATTAAATTCATCTGAATGACTTGAGGCACTGTTTGTTCATCTATTATAATAGTGTATGTATATTGATAAACATGCTGAACGAATTACTACGAGCCAGTAATAAATTACTAGTATATTAAACAACCTTAACATCTAACGACCTACCCTATTCGGAAGTTTTATACATCGTTTTGAAAACCAACGGTAGGGGAGGTTTTTCTTTTCAAAAGATCCTTTCAGCTTTGTTTACCAATGATTTGGTGTACATATATACCTATATATATATATATATATATATATATACACACATATTATGCATATATTTTCTCTAGTGTCTATTTAAGAGGGGATTTCCCCCTCCCAAAAAACCAACCCGTTTTTAATTAACTGCTGTGTATACAGACATACTGCTTGCAGTCAGTATGTTCACCAGAACTAAACTCCCGACTAAGGCCCTATTATTCCTATTGAAAATCTAATGCGTTTCGCAGGTATAACTGCTAACTAAATTCAATAAAAGATTATATTATTAATATTACACGTGTAAGTTGCTTATTCCCATATAAATTCATAGTTGTATTATTCACGTTTTATACTATTTTGTTTCTAGAGAAAAATTGAAAAACATTTTCATATTATAACTAGTAAAAAATGCAAAAAATTTCCGTAAAATCCAATTTTTTTTAACTATAATTATAATAATAACTATTTATAAGAGAGTTAATATAACATTTAGTCTTAAGCGGCCCATACACGATGAATATTATTGATCAATATTTGATGTTAACAATTATATGGACAGTGTATGGACCATATTGAAGATATGTTCAATATATTGAAGCAATCAATATCGTTTTGATATTTATTGATTACTTGTCAATATTATTGTCCTATTTCGATCACAAGGCAATAGAAATAGCTATAATCGTGTTTTCTCCACTAAACATTTTGACCGAAACTGAACAATATATTCAATATTATTGATCGTGTGAGTTAAAAAAAAAATTGAAACATTTATTGAACCTTTTATTAATGTAAATATTAAGCAATAATATTGATCATAATGGGCTGCTTTATATTTGAGTTTATATTGAAACTAAATAATACATAATCATAAATTATTTATAGATATTATTCTGTTTTTTTTTTTTTTTTTTATGCAATCAATTATTTAAAGAATTTCGATAACTCAAGTTAACTTATGTACCTATATGTAATACGTTATACGTTATACATAAATTTGATATATGAAATAATTATTTCTTCCGAAAGCTAATAAAAAAAAAAAATAATTTCTTAATAATTTATCATATACTTATGTTATACATTTATAACGTTGTTATCAAACCCCTAAAATAAACGTAAATTAGTTTAAGACTTTTTGTTATAAAATGTAAAAAAAAAATAAATTAAATATTATATTTAAAAATAAATTTACATTGTTTACATGAAGTTGTAAATTAACTTTTATTTTACACATGTTTATAATATTATAATATATTACCTTAGAGCAATTTTGAAGTATCGTATTAGAAGAAAGGTTATAAAAAATATTGAGTTTTTAAAGTTTTAAGTAATTATTATTATTTTTTTTTTAAAAAAAAAGAAAGTTTAAAGTTGCATTAATTAAAAATAATCAATTATGTTTACCTACATTATTCTCGTGTAATTGATAGTAATAATAGTATCAAAATACATATACAATCTATATCAAAATTAACATTACATATTTTGGAAATTATAATGTCAGACGAATTGTTTTACTTTAATAATGACGTCTTTCCTTTTTAGAAATTTTTTTTATTTGATAAAGTAATAAAACCACATCGTGTTGATTCATCAATATATCTATCATAATAATTTGAGTCATTATTATTCAACATTTTTAATTTTAAAATTATGATTGGAAGAACGTTCAAAACTTTTACAATGATATTTGAAATTTTTTTGAAATGACAAATTTCGAGATATTATGAATATGTTAAAAATTATTTTTCTTTTTGTGTTTATTTAATATAAATTATAACTCGTAAAATACAGTACAATAATATATAAAAAAATTAGATGAAATTATAGGTGTATGTAATAAACATTAAACGTAGGATTATTTTTCTAGGACAAAAAAATTTAGATTGCAATCAGTTAAAAAAATAAAAATATTTTTACCTGCACAATGTGCACATGAAAATATGCGTGTTTGGTAAAATATGTTATAATAGATATTAGAAACAAGAATGTACTCACTGAATAAGGTCGGATCGATTTTTCATTTTACATAATAATATTACAATGAATTCCGTTTAAGTGTTTAAACATATGTCTTATATAACATATATCTTACAATAATTTAACAATAGTTATTACTACGGTTTATTTTAATGAATCGATTGAGAATATTTTAACATAATTACATTGTAATCATGTCATGTTCATTGTGTTTAAAATTGTAATATTAACGGAAAGTAAAACTTTAAAAATTATGAAACATTTAACCAGATTAATGAGCAAAGCGCGTACGGATCCTTTAAACTGTACATCATTGACAATATTACATGACTGCATAATATTCTGTTTATGTTGATTATTCTCAACTGATCCGATGCGAGTGACGCGATGTTCCGAATAACTGGGGGACTATTATGTCGTTCCAAAGGGATGCTGGTCAAACTGGACTCTAAAAAAAAACTGGTCCACGAAAGCAGATGGCTGAAAAACGTTATTATTATTATTATTATTATTATTATAATTACTAAAAAACTCACATGAATAGAAACCAGTTAAACCGGGTGGTTTTGGTTTTTGTGCAGATTTTTTAAGCGTGTGAGATACGTATACGTACATGTGTATATTTTAAACGGATAAATCCCGTATCGAAATCATTGCAGACGTTTCAATTCCGTCCCCTAGCGTATACATTTTGTGGTACCGCACTCGGTACATTTCGCTGAGTTTACATAACAATATCAGACCTCTCGTTATGATACTTTTTGATTTTTGTTATTAACACGTGCACCAAACGTGTGCAACACAAACAGATTTTAATATTATATTAGTATGTTCATTTATTTAAAAAAGCTATTTGCTCAAGGTACCGATATTTGGTTTTATATATTTGTATATATTCTGGTACGTGAACTTGAGGGCTAAGATAAAATACATGCATATATCATAATAGATTTTAAATATATTTATAATCTATTAAGTTGTTCAAATTACACCCAAAAACGACCTTTTATCTTAGTTGAAGAGTGCGTAGTTTTCTCACAACACGTTTGAATTGCGTCCTCGATAATCATTTTTAATTTTACATATTTCCTGTCCTATTTTTGACAGACTGATGACTGCCATTTATATAAAATATAGTGTGGTTAAAATATAAATATTATTTTAAATTTCTCAGGCTAATAATTACTTAAAATAATTATAATTTAGGTAATATTTGGGTGTATTGGATAATAATTAATAATATTGTAGTACGAGTTAATCGCTAGTTTTATAGCCAAACAAATTGTTTTTATAATGATTATAATGGACGTATTTCAGATGTAACGACATATTTTGTTTTCTAGAGATTAAATTCGCTTATTGCTATTCATTAATCGTGTTCTATGCTTATTTGTTGAAATTGAGGTATTTAGATTAAATATATGCTAAACACCTATTGGCGTTTTTTTATTTATATCTGCGTAATTTAATACTAAATCGTTAATCATTTGCAACATCCATAATATTATTTTGAGAAGAACGAAGTTAACGATTAGATTTTTTTAAATTCGAGTTCGCAATTATTTTTTGTTTTTATTGTTATA
The DNA here is from genome assembly GCA_034509805.1 of Sipha maydis. Lineage (NCBI taxonomy): Eukaryota > Metazoa > Arthropoda > Insecta > Hemiptera > Aphididae > Sipha > Sipha maydis. The sequence goes on along the minus strand of JASXSY010001464.1, from coordinate 71,137 downwards.
ACGACCAACATTTGAGTATTTGATTTTAATTCTTTGAAAGTATATCATTATGTTCTGTTTCCTATTTAAAATGTCATACACGAAACTTTTTTCACATATCAAAGAGTGTTTAAATGTTTTAAAAAAGCATATATTACTGTAAAATCAATCGTTTTCTAAGTCTCAGTTAATTCTAGTTTTAATTTTAAATAGATTTATAGAATTCTAGCGTATAATTTAAATTTAAACACAAATCAAGAATTATAAGGATTTAAAGCTAGGGTGAATCCTAGTTGGATTACTCACCGTAAAAAGTAAACATCCGAGAATTTTGAAAGTTTTATATAATTATTGAATAAATGAAAAATTAATAAATTTATTTATGAAAAATCGCCGTATTACATAATATAAAATAAATGTCCTTGTATGATGAAAATGGTAAAAATATCATTAATTGTATTGAGCAGTTTGTCGCTTAGTTGGTTAAAAAGTTTTGGAAATTTCGTCAAGTAAATGCGGGGATATACTTTTAAGTAGTGTTAGTTGGAAAGTGATGAGTCCCCTCGCGGTTTTGTGCTCATTTTCAATCGAATCTGTAACGGTTAATTACTATGCGATAGAGATTATGCTCGTTAAATTAATTTATAATGTGACTTACTCGTGTGATAGGTGAAAATGTTTCCAAAATTACTATAGTAGTCGACCATAATTTGAAAGAAAACTATTAACTTCAATAAAATACAGTACGCATGCCATTTATATGTTAAGATATTGTATTTCTTAAATCATTTTCAAAAATAAAACTATTACGCAAGGATGTCGTACAACAAAGTATATTTTATTAAACATAATACGATCTATAATACTATAAATGTGTGTATATTAAAAACAGTCGATGATTGTTCATTCGTTAATATTTTAACGTATTTTAAAACTACTTATATATTTCATATTAAATGGCTTAATTTAAATATATTATTAAGCGCAATGGTCTTAGATAAACTATTATCGAATTTGACACTGTGATTTAAATTTTACCTTATAAACAATTCAATGAATATTTGGATGAAAAATTGAAAAAAAACAATTAATATACAACTGTATTATTACATGTTGCTGTGTATTTGCCCGAAAAGATACGCATCATGAATACAATTTAAATGAGCCATAATTCTTATATAATTCATTCAAAATACATACCAATAAACTTAGTGAATTTTTATTTTTTATTTTGTATAAATTACTTAGATATTGATCAATTAATGACTGTAAGATATTAATTTGTAGTAAATTAATGTTTAGATTATATATACTTTATATTTTTTATTAAAATAAAATAATTTTCAATTCTTAAATCCTTTTACAAAATATGAAATTAAAGAATGATTTGTTCATTTGAATTTAAGTTAAAATTTGAGTACAAAATTAAAATTAAAATAATAATTAAAATATTATATGTACATTCTATAGTAAATAAACGTTTAAAAAAAATTATTATCACAGTTTATTTGAAAAATGTCGATTATTATGTGGCGTGTTATACATTTAGGGGTGTAATATCTTAAAATATGTTTAATTTAAATATTTAATTCTTATCAGAAGTAATTTACCATTGTTTTTTATACTTATCATAATTACAATTTTTTTTTTTTTTTGTATACGAGTATTTATGATCTGCATTATATATAATAAATCAATTCAATCACTAAATTAATCAAAATATTAAATATTTATGACTAATTTAAAAATTGCCATCAAGTGAATTTATTACTTTGCGAAATTAAAATATTACGCGAATACATCATGTAAAACAAGGAACAGTGGTGTATTGGTAAATGTATTTATAAATACACGCATTAAAAAAAAAAAAAATGGATATTAATGATGACAAAATTTTCTCGGTTCGATCAACAATTTTTTTTCTCGCCGCATTCAAATAAATTTAATTAATCCTTTATATGTTTATAACTTCTAAGAAAAGTATAAAATACAACGCCACAAGATATACATTTGCCACGCGTTAAAAATTGCACGAATTGCACGATAAAGATTTAAGAACCATGGGCTGAATATCCATACTCCATATTAAATTTAATAATTTCTATTTTTCAAAATGTTATTTGCTAAACATTGTATACACTGTAATCTTCAACACATAATTATTTCATTCAAACTTCACAGTTAATAACAATTTTTCCTAATGAATTAATCAGTTATTTTTTTTTGTTTTTGAATTATTTTAGAAGCGTATACCTGTAAAATATTATTTTATTTTAGATATACGTTGAAAATCAAAAAATCTGCTGACTGATTTCGGCGTATACCCGCGTATACATACCAATACATCCCTGACAAGGAAGAAAAATACATTGTGATCACAGTTTCAGATAACACAATATATTTTAGCTGGCTAACCTTATTTAAATAAACTTTATGATAAATCTAGAGGTAGGTACCATAATATACATTTAAAAAAAAAAATTAAATTCTAACTCTTTCGGTTGCGCAGTACAACATGTGTTTTTTTTTATGACAACACTTATTTTTAGTACAAGATTTTGATTTGTTTATTTGTCTTTTAAAGTATTTTTGACCAGCGTTCTAAACCTAAAATTCACTAAATTACAGGCATTTAAAATTTGAAAAAATAAGAAATAAATAATTTTCAATTTACTACTTAGGGTAATTATTTTTCATGATTTGAGCATACATCTAAACCATAATTTTATAATTATAAACAATTTATGATATTCTCCGCCTATCCTTACCCTATGGACAAATTAATTTTGAAACTAAAACCGTACGTTTTATGCTTCGCTTTTATTATTTTGTGATAGTTTAAATTATTTAATTTGTGTTTTTTTTAAAAAAAAATAAGTATGAATAATTCCGAAAAATTGAAATTAATTTTAACTTTTGACGAATGCCTTCGTAATAGTTGTCTAATTATTGGGACGTAGGCTGAACGATACCTAGATCGATACCACCCATCCCATAACTATGTTTAGCGACTATTACAAGATTAAAATCGAAAAGGATAGTTTCTAAATCAACAACAACGGCCGAGACAAAATTTGTTGAATGAAAATATAGAGCTTCAATTACTGGCTTACATAGTACAAACTTCTTCGGTTGATGCTATTACATATATATATTCTTATAATTTTACTTATTAACTATATCACTTAACTTATCAAATGTGTTCGTTATTAATATTTTAAGAATATTTCCATTTATTTTATAAGCTTCGGAGCCATTAATATTCATTAGATTCAAATATCATTATCTTACATTTGATTAGAACCACAAAAATATTTTTATATTAATGATACTCATGGAAAGCAATATTAAACATCAAAATGTATTTAAAATTGTGGTTCACGAATTTGTGAATTTTAATATTTTATATGAAAAATAATTAAGTAAATAATACTTAAACGTCTATTAATTACGTTTTACGTTAAAACAAATAATTAAAGTCCAAAATCTATACTACAAATAAATATTTTCGAAATTATACAATTTCTATAGTTATAAAATAATAGAAGATTCTGATTCTTAGTAAACAAGAAATAGCAATTCATCGAAGCACTTAAACACGAAAAGTGTGTAAAAGGTAAATTAAAGTCTAGTAGATACATTTGATATGATATCTAGTGATACTCTTTCTGGTTTAATCTTATACAAGATTGCATTTTTGCTGTATTATATTATAAATCAAATTTTGAAAGGATTAAGTTTATAACTGGATTCGAAGCATTGGGTATAGTTCTTATACATTTTAACCAATAATTAAAAACCATATATTTAGTATGATTGTGTATAAGTATGGTTTTATATTAATTTTGTTTATTGAATATTATATATATAAGTACTCAAAATGTGTAATGCTAGTAACTAACTGTAATTAGCACGGTATGCTAATATAATGTGATTGTTATTTTTAATATTTAATCCATTATTATTATTTAAATTATAATTATAGTATAATATTTATAAGTAACAAATAGTTTTAATTTCCAAATCATCTTTCCAAAGTATTTGACTGAATATGTAACGCTGCCGATGCTACAAAAATAATTATAAAATAATTTTACAAATTGTATTATAAATAAACAACTTTGAAATTAATTAAATATAGTTTTTATTATATAAATTAGAGAATTATGATAGTCCTTGTGTAATAACCATAGACTAAATGATTTATAAATATATAAGGTTAACCAAGAATAACCAAAAATAATACCTGACTACCAACTTACGTACCTATTTAACAAAAATGCACCACAGTCAAAGTATAATTTTTATTTCTTAACCAATATATATATTTGTATATCATTGAGCTATAACTACAATAAAAATTTAAACACTTCTTAAATATTATGTTTTATAATTTATTTATAACTAGTTGAATTAACTAGCCTTTCCCCAGGAGATATTTTACTATTTTATATTAAAGTAATTATTATTTAGATATAAAAATAAATGGACTAAAATATTCTCAAAATATTTGTTTATTAATCTGAACCGTTAAAAACAATAAATAAAAAACAAAACAAAATATTCTCTAGGCCAAAATATGAAAAAATGTAATATATACACGCAACTTAGAGCCTATAACTGTTTCGATCCCTAACACCTAACAACTCGAGTATCAAAAAATCATTTTTTAGTGTAATTCTATTTAGATAAGTACATTCCAAAGTTAAAATGAATCGGTTTGGTAATTTTGGATGTTCATTAATCATTTATCAGTGAATTAATAGTATTAATAGTATTTAACTAGTGTATTACTTTTATATATACAGGTATCAATACTTAAATCACTTAGAAAATGAATACATTATGTTTTCAGATGTCCAATATAATCATACAATATGAAAATTTAAATAATAATAATGAATAGTATAATTCGCACATAAATATATAAAATATATTATATCTTACAAATATAGATAAACTTAATATCTGTTTAAGTACTAACTTTACTATAGACCATTTTGGCGCATACTGTGTTTTTCCACCAATTGTAAACAATTGTATTATTTGATATTTGAATAGAAATTTGTCATCGTAAAACATTGTTCTTAGAATAGTTTTTAAATAATAATAAATAAATGTTAAATGGTATACTCTCCACCAGGGATTTATGTAAAAAGTGTCCACCATGAGCGCTACTCACACTAGGTAATGGTAATGTTTCCTACACTCTGGTTAAATATTAACCACTAGGTTGTGCTGTAGTATGCAGTTAAATTCATAATAATTATAAATAAAATTCAATAATATGATGTAGGTAGTCGGGATTTAATCAAAAATATTATGTTTCCTTAATTACCGGAGATCTCGGCTTATATCCTGTGTATGTCCCTTCGTTGTATCGTCCTTCTTTTAACTATATTTCCTTGGGTAATGTACAGTATTTAATTGAATTGATTCGTACATATAATCTCTAATATTTTATAACATGGTATTATTCATTTCCGGGATTCTTAATAAATCCTTGAATCGATTGAATTTAAATTTGTGTTTTAATTATTGTATTCACTTTTATTATAACTTATACTCGCCATAGCTATCGTTTTACATTTATAATCAAGCTATAAATATATTATTTATAACTATACGCATTCATAATAATTTTATGTTGTTTTATCTTGAGTCTTACAATGTGTGTGATAATATACATTTTAATAAAATACATTTTACCACAGTTACGAAAAACATCATCGTAAGATAATTATTTTTTATATGAAAACTTATTTTGTTTCCGGGATTATATTTTTAAGAGTAGTCGAGACATTTTAATTTTACATTCCGCATACTTAGTAAAATCATATTTCATACATAGGTAATAATTTTGTCTACAAATATTGGTAAATACTTATCTGATTTAATAAAAAGTTATTGTTATTGAGTGTAAAAAATGGTTGTATAGTGATCTAGATTTTATTTTGAAATGTACGATTAATAATGATTGTTTTAAATCAAATGTATTAACTAATAATTAAAAACACTGCACAATATTATATTCACAATAGCACAATGCCAATTCGTGACAAGGCACACGAAGCCATAAGAGTATCATTTTGTTTGTTTATTAACAGTTAAATGAAATGCACAGCTACAAGTACTCTTTACTCCATTCCGTTATGGAAATCTAAGAGCGTCGGTATCTTATTTAACTTAAAAATTGTATTTTAAAATCTTAATAAAATGACTCATAAATATAATTATATTACATATATATTAGTTATTATAAATTCGATTCCATTGAAGTAAAACACTTTTACAAAAGTCAATAATAACTCTTAACCATATCAATATGTTGATAGTAAATATTAATTCCAAAAGAATATATTCTATGTTATAAGTATTAAGATGCAGTGATTTACTGAATTCCTAACCAAATTGCCGCCTGAGCGTATTGTCATTGGACAGCATCCATTCTCATATCATCACACTTTCATGTAATATTTTATTTTTATCCAATTTGCTTATTGTACATATGCTACAGATTGTAAATTTTCTATTTTAATAAAAAAAAAGGAAAAAAAAAGTATTAAAATAAATTTTAAGTTCAAGCTTAAAATTGTAGCATTCGAATATATAGCTTTGAAACATGATTCTGACATTTTTACATTAAATATAAATAAAATATGCGTAGAAATTTGGAAATATGTTCAATTCTATGAATATGTGTTTATTCTATGTATTATATGATAAACACACACACACACACACACACATACATACATATATATATATTATTTGATTTACATAAATTAAAATTTAAAAAATATAAATATGCAATTCGTATTTATTGTACATAAAATTATTCAAACGAATAATGATGTTATGTAAAAGTTACAGACATTATAAGGCAATTAATTTTTTTATTTTTAAAAAAAGGTTTTGAACAAGAAATTTTTTTTTGAACAAGACACTGTGGAAGATATACTTTTAGTGTTTATCTTAAACATCACTTGAACTTCGGGTAAGTAACTAGGATGGATGATGTGTTACATACATAATCTTGTAATTTGTAACATTGTAGTCGAGAATCGATTTCGAATGAAACTTGTTATGAACCGGGTTTAAAATATTAGAACAATTTCGGAGTATTTATGTTTATGTTATAAACATAATGTTGTATTTATTATTTTTGATATAATCCAAACAATACAATTTTCCACTTGTAAAACAATCTTGTATTTTAAATTGTGTGCATTTTTAACGATTACTTAACTAATAAGTGTCTGTAAATCTCCTTGTAGCTATAACCAATATTCATATAATAAATCTAGGGATAGTTATTAGTATGTTTATACTTTTATAAATATTATAGTAGTATAATCCATATCGTTATATTATTACTTCTAAAAGTAGTCGCCACAAAATGTTTTCTTTTTTATACATAGCTTTTAATTTTATAGCTGTATTTAAGTCTTTGTGATGCCTTATATATTTCTTCGAACTTAAACATAACGTCTTAATGTTATTTATATTAAATATTAAAATGTATATAAATATGTAATTAAATATATTGATAATTGTTTATTTGTCAAAATAATCGGTATCTCTGTGTATTTTAGATACAGTGCATTTTGTGTAGTTTTACAACAGGTATACGGATGCCAAAATTAAAAATCAAATTTTCATAATAGCATCAATAATAATTATTTTCATTTTGCTCCAAACTATTTCTAATGTATGTTATAAGATAATCTATATGTTATAAAATCATAGTGATATTGCATTAATTTTTCTTTAGCGACATTTTAATTTATTTGTGTTTAAATGTAATGAGAATAATTTTTAATAATTATTGTAATACAAAAATTATAATAAAACAAATATTTGGTAATAGTGACATTATTTATCTATTCGACCTCAAAAATATTATGATATCGCGTATTTTTACTTTGGATTATTATAATATTAGTTTCACTTTATTATGTTTTATAATACTTGCTTATTGTATTAACTTATACAATTTTTGTTAGAGAAATTTGTGATTCAATAAAATATTGATAATTTTTTATGAAAATATCTAGGTAGGTAGGTTTTGACATACTTAAAATTCCAAAATTTACAATATTACGACATTTATTGACCATATAAAGTGAATGGATGTAAAGAGTATTTTATGTAAGTTGAATAACTGTATGCGTATTTATATTGTAAAAGAAGAATCAAATTAAAAAAGTCTTAAGGTGTATCATAAATAAAAATATATAAAATTAATTGGTTAGGTAAAGTTATGTTTATTGTATAAAATATGTCTCCGAACATGTATGATGTAGTGAAAAAGTAACGGGTTGTAAGGTTCATTGGTTTTATAAATATTCATTTTTTTATTCAGAAATAAAACTTATTAGAAACCATTCAACTAAATATCCTTTAATAGCGTTTATAATTTTAATGGAAAAAATTCGATTATTGTCTTGCAAAAAACTACATTTTGTACGAAACACATTATGTAAAGGGGTGGCGAACCTTTTTTGAGTCAAATGCCAAATTTTTTCAATCATGGTTGTAAAAGTTTTTCACGTGCCCAAAAGAAATTATATTTTCTAATAATAAATATAAAATTACTTTCATTGAGTAGGTAAGTATATACATTTTTTTGTAATTTTATAAAAGATATTTTTTTAAATATCCCTAAATTTGGCATTATATGTTTAGTTATTTTATGTTGTTTCTTATCGGATAAAGTTTTGATATCAAATTTATACTTTGTAATTTTTAGTGAAAAATAAGCAGCAATTGTTTATCGATCAAAGCATTTCATTTCTTCAATTTAATTACATTTGTTATAAATAATAAGCTTTCACAAGCATAAGTTGACGAAAAAATTGAAGATATAAAAAATATAATCATTTTTAAAATGTACATAATTTTTTTTTAAATTTCTTTTTATTAACATTTTATAAATATTATACCTTTTTTTTGTGCAATATTTTTAATAATTTAAATTTTTTCGCATGCCATTGACATTTGATCAGCATGTCATAGGTTCACAACCCCTGACATATATCTTGATAAACCGCATTTGTAATATATCTTATTATAATATTATAAAAGGTTTTAGGAATATATTGTAATTAATAATTGTTCCAGGAGTGTATAATTTAATTTTGTAATTTTCAAAATCAATGTATTCCGTCCTTTACCGTCTGTTTTTCGTTGTTTTTCATGAACTATTTGGCATTTAAAACCATTGATCTTTTCGTTAACTGCTAAAAGCCGTGAAAAAATGTACTGTGTATGCGATCACTGTTTCGTATAATTAGTATGAAAATTATGTTTTGTTGGTTTCGTGTAAACTGAGTTTCCGTTGAAAATCGAGTTTTTCAAAGTAGTTTTAATCTCGAACACTTAAATCTGTGCCCGGAACGTTAGGAAAAGCGATCGAAATGAGACGAATATAATTTACGTTTTCACACGAATTGCAATAACTGAACAAATGTTCGAACACCGAACGTATCGACAAATGTAAGAATACGAAACGTGCATGTTCACCAATGGACATACACGACGAGTGTTAGTATATAATGTTCCGACGACCATTGATCCATCGATCGTTTCCGTACGAGATCGATACGCTTTGACGATCATAATAAATGATCGTACATGTTGGGTGGTACGGACGCGAGAGAATGTTTGCTCTTCGGGACGCGCTAAGATTTTAGAAACGTGTGCCGTGTACACGGATAGTCGTAGTAGCGGGAGGCGGAACGGGTAGCGAAAGAAGCAACGGTGTGTTGTCGAGACGCACGCACGCAGGACGACAGATACGCCACGGCGGCGCCCGTCTTCTTTAAGGGGGTGCACGGTCATATTGATTATTCGGCTAAGACGGGTGGCGCGTGGGTTAGCGCTAAGGGACAGCCACCCCCTTACGCCGCTGGTTCTTCAAGATGGGGGATGGTAAAAGGCGCTTCTTGCGAGGGGCGGACTATTTCGTTACGCGGGCCAAGAGCCGATGGCGTATTATCGATCCACTTTCACACTAGCACCCTTCTTGTGTGAATATATATGTGTGTTATATAAGTAGAAGTATATTATTTTATGTATATATATATATATATATATATATATATATATATATATATATATATATATAGTATACAAACATTTAGAGAGAGAGAGAGAGAGAGAGAAACGAGATTAGGTTTACTATTTTGAATTCTATATTTGTGTTTGACGGTCGAACTATGTGTAATAAATCGAGTTCACCCCAACGGAGTATATTTACCGCTTTCAGTGTTACTCTACACGACAGCCTTTACTTTGACTAATGAGAAAATTCTACTCGACGATAAAATACAATATCATATGCAAAAAGAAAAGACCAAGAACAAACAAGTTTTTATTTCCTCGCAGTATACACCACGAAAATAATTTTCGCATCATTTTTATTCGAAACATCGTATTCAATATATTAAGACATTTGTGCTTCATGGTTTGTTGAATATTTTATTTTCATCGTATATGTTTCAAATTTTCTACGACCATAAAATGTTTGAGGTGTACTTAAATTAAAATAACGATCTTATTTGGTATGTATTACCGCATGCTATTCTGCGGAGTTATATTTTACATAATATTTATTGCCAGTTGTTTAGTAAATCGTACTTACTTCGCCATACATATACTAAACTAAAATTAGGACAATATAGTGTTGTTTAGTAAATAGAAATGACGGTAAATTAATTTATCAAGCTATTTGTTTTGATTTAATAATACTATTGAATTCAAACATATATATATGTATGTGTTTTATACTGTAGTTTCAATGTTATGAAAGCTAATATGCTGAAAAAATTAAATTTTATCCAAGTTATAGTATTTGGACACCAGTTCAATAAATTTACTTATAGTAGATATGACTTTGAAATGTTTCAAAGTTATTTTATTTTAACGGGAGAGTAAATATTCCATTAAAATAAATGGTTCTGAATTAATGACATTTTCTATACTTTTAGAGCAATTATAAAGATTATAATATTTTCTTGTAAAATACTTAGTAAAATATATTCAGTTTTCATTATCATCTAAGTAATTTTTGTATGCTATTTATTCCATATTTTTTTAAATTTTCATATATATGTCTGATGATTCTTAATATTTAGATTGTTAAATTATAATAATTTCAGTTAATTGGTAAACCAATCACGTATTATTTATAAGTATTTAATAAAATAAATTAAAAAAAATGTATTTCACTTTTATAGTTTTCCTTGCATTATTATTTTATAAGTTCATTAATCATTAGAAATTATTAAAAAAATAAAGTTGTTCACTTTACAATTTGATAAATTTATGAACAAAATAATGAGTGATAGTTTTTTTTTTTTTTTTATATTTACTAAAGTAGTTTAAAATATGAAATTCTAAAACTACTATTCATTCGTCTTATTTACAGTTATTTATCTAAAAATAAATCAAAATCACGTATGAAAAAATATATTTCAATGTTCAATGTATTAGTTAACTATGATCAATCATATATAATTAAATTTAGGTATAAGCAGTTTTCCGTGTATTAAAACAACTTAGTTATTTATAATCGATAGTTAATGCGAGTGTATTAAAAATATATAGTGTTAATGTGTCATAAGGTACCTATACACAGTTTATTTGAGTTATTATTATTAATATGATTATGAGGTAATAAACAGTCATTATTTTCCTATAAAATGCGTAAAAAAATATACTAAGAATTTCTAGTTATAGTTATGAAGCTGGTTGTACTATTAATTTGATTATAGATAGGTAATCGCATAAAGATCGGAAATAAAAATTAAAAATGACGTTTCCCGTTATTGTTCGTTTTATTAAACGCTATACTTTATTCGAACATAATAAGTGGAGGCCATTATCACGCGCGTGAAAAAGGGTCCACTCCTTCACCCCCGCAAAACCACCCTTACAAAATCATGAGGGATAGTCAGCAGCCATATTTTATGCGTAGCCATAGCGAGAAATGCATTAAATATCCTTAGTTTCGAAACCTAGATATTTGTGTTAAATATTTATATGTATGAGTATATTATGCATTTGAAGTGTTTGTTATTTAAACACATTCGTACTCGCGTAGAAATCTGCAACTAGTTAATCATATGAAAACCGAAAAACCTTTTTCAAATAAATTTTGATGTCAAAATTATTAAAATATTATAGTTTACAATCATATAATATGCTTATAAGGAGTTAAAATATATATATTATAATACCACTAGAACAGGAATCATCTACAGAAATAATCAAAAATTAATGAATCTATTCTATGAAACTTTATAGGTGATTAATTTCTAAGTGGATAAATAAATTATACCTCACAAAAGTCAATTTTAGAAAAGGTTTTCTGTTTGCTATCTTATATTGAACATAATAGGTAATTATAATAATATATATATATATATATATAATATAATAATAATAAAAATAAGAATTGGAGCACTGAAGATTTTTTTGTTTTATTCTCTTATTACTACATACATCTACACTTCGATTATGTTTTTTATTACATATTCATCTCTGAAAATATTCATATCTATATCGTATAAGACAAACCTTTTGGTTTATTTAATTTAGTGGTTTTTGGTTGAAGTAATTAGGTACGAATTGTTAATCGGTTTTTTTATTCCAAACTATAATAAACATATTACATGTAGATAGGTATACTAAATGCGTAAAAACAGGGGTCAGAATAGGGTGAATACTGAAAAAAGTTGTTGTGGGATTACGTTTTTTAAATATATATATACAATAAACATTATACGTATACCCTTCATTGTTTCGTGTTGCAGGTTTTATTTTTCTCTGAACGGGACGTCCTACTTGTTGATTCCGGCGGTCACCGGGGGTCAATCAAGGGTCCCGAACTGGAATAAAACGGGTTCGAACAGATAAAAAAAAAAAAAAGATCTAATACATATACCTACAGGTTCATGTATATTGTCATGGAGATAAATGCTTGTTCCCACGATTATCCCGCAACACCATGTATAGCTATTCCAAGATATGCGCGTATTGTAAAATTTGTTCAAAATCGTAAAGTGTTATGCTACTGATATCTTTGGATGTACTCTGCTGTAATAAGCTTTTTTATTTGTTGTTTCGCATTATGATATGATACGCGCACGCATACGATACACATACGTGAGTTACGCCGAATTCGTGAAATCATTGTCAATCTCATGTAATCGGGCGAAATAATACTAACACCATGAAATCAGCAACGCCGTTGTCGAAAACTTGAATTCAACAACGGCGTTGTTTATTAATATTATATGGCCGCCTATCTCATGCATTAGGCAGACTTTTTCCATGCAATTTGCTTATTTTCGTCCTTACAGTTGCCGAATCAGCGTTGCTGATTTGATGAAATCGGTAATTTCACGAATTTGGCGTGATATGTGCATTAAAACGTTACATTGTTTAATGCATGTGTACGTAGCTATTTAATGAAAAAAATCAACTAACTCTTGAATTGTAATGAAATAAGTTTTTAATATAGAACCATTAATTTTATCTACGTGGTTTTATAAACACAATACGTATAGAAATATCTTATCATTGCAATTTTCGGTTTTTCCGACCAAGACGATTCCCGTACAGAAAGCGAATAAATATGGATTATATTAAAGACTATATATTGACTAATATGACTAATATTGACTTGAGTACCTTCGCATTATACTATGTATTTTTAGTTAAGCTTATTCTGAGTATGTTATATACTGTAAATTGTTTTCCGTTTTTGGTAGTTTTGTTATTTGTACTAAAACTGAAAGTTAAGAAGTACATTTTATTTTTATAACATTTTGCATAACATTTAGAAAATAAAGTTCTTTAAATTTTGATTTCTTTTTTCCGTTCGTCCGTCGTGATATGAATCCTAAAAATGCAGTTTCGATTCGATTACGCATTCCATACGTATTTTATATTTTTACGACGTATTGTTCGTAAGATTACATGTCTACAACGTGTGTACCCCCTATACGTATTATTCGCAAAAATCTATTATACGCTCAACGGGCATTTGGACATTTTAAAAACGTAATATATCTAACATTGAAACTTAGAAATATTATACGCCCGAGTGTCTCCATAAATATCACATGTTTGATATACTATTTACGGTGCACTAAGCACAGTAACGAGAACTTTCGTGTTACTGGGGTTTTGCACTGGGCCGGGGCGATTAAACAAAGTACACACTCGCAACACAATGAGCGGAAGTTTTCCGGCAACAGGATAAATAAAGAAAGAATATACGTGTTTACGATCAACCGGGTTAAACACTGTTATCTTGTCCCGCTATTTTCCTCTATCCATTATGATTATAATTATAGTAATAATAATAATAATAATAATTGTAATAGCAATGATAATGATAATAGTAATAATAATAATTTGGTTTCGGTATTTCCTGTGGTGACGTCCAGTACGGCAAAATCCTGAACACAAATATTGGTTTTCGCGAAAGTTTCGTATACTCGGGACTGTACGGCGACAGCAGCGGGGAGCTTATAAAGGGTTCTCAGGAATATATCCGCCCGTAGGAACCGTGAGCAGGTTTAAAAGGATTCGCATATACCGCCACCGTGGCCGTGCGACGTGCTATGGGAGAGACTTACGGAGCAGAAGGGCAGGGGAGCGTTCTGCGGACCCGTTATTATATGGAGTTTTGGACGCGATGATTTATGAAGACCGCGCTTATTAAAGTCGCGCGCGACGTGCACGGTGCATAACAGGGTAGGCTTAAGTCCCGTGACGCCGTTTATTAATATTTTCCGCGAAACCTTGGCCGGAGATAGTGTTTTCATTAAGTTCTTGGAGACAACTGAACTATAATGTAAAATTCGGAAGAGATAATAATAGTCTTATGTTCTTATACGATCACAGCTACTGTATTAAACCCCGAGAAAAGTCGTTTTTTAACAAAAGATAAAAACCGTTCAAATGGAAATTAATGATAAATAGATACTCTCATCATTTGATGTATACTATATTTAAAAAAAAAAAAAAAATCTCAGATATTTCCCAATAACTTATACAACTCGCAATAACGATTAAATTAACAAAAATAATCTGTTCTAATATTTATTTTATGATTTCTATACAACTATATCACACAGTTTTTTTTAATTTGTAATTCACCAACCGCGTTAGAAAGTGATTAATATTAATAAGTGATTTCCATACTCTTTGAATAAAACATTATGATTATTATACTTTTATCGTATACACAAAAACTTTTTACAGTACATATGGTTTCTAACATAATATGCTCATTATCATAAATTGTTCGTTAATTTTTAATAATTTATTTTTTGTATACAATTGAAAACCCATCAAAATATGTAATTTTTTAACAAAATTATTTTCTTTCAATTAAAAAAATCTTATTGTTTTATGAATTTATAATGAACAACAGAATAATGTAATAAAACAACAACACAGCAAACATAAAATGTAATACTGTTCCTACAGTTGCTTAAAATATTAATGACTCTAAAGCAATTAAAGTAATTTTTAAATAATAAGTATGGACATTTCAAATACTATAACTGCTATAACCTCTTTGTTTTATTAAACATTATTTCTACTAAATTTTAAAATATTATTACTGTTGTAACACTGAACTAACATCAATCTTAATAACATTCGCAATAACAATATGAAAAAATTCATAGTATTTTTATTTTGAGTTAAAAATAGTTGTATAGTGTATGAAACAAATAATAGTTTAATAACGTACTTTATTTCACTGAATAAAAATGTTATCAATGATACAATCATATGTATATATTAATTAATTCTCTTGACGAAAAAAAAAATTCTTGGATTCTATTTAGTTTTTTTTTTGTCCGATAACAGATTTCCGACTCGTTACCGTTCAATAGAAGAATTTAAATATTTGTAATTCGCCCTCGATGGCCAGTCTGGTTGGATAGTTAGAAAATAGTATTTCAATTGAGCGCGATATGAACCATTGATTTTAATTTCATATCCATTAGTCCTAAGAATAATTATAATATATATAATCAAAATGCTTTATTACTCAAATCGTGTTTAAAGATCTTACTGCGTACTATACATTACAATGTAGGATGCACGATTATTTAAGAAATTATTGTTTAATTTTAAAATTAACTTCAATGTAGGTTTAGAAGCAATAGCACACTATTAATTTTTTTTATTCGACTTAATACACTTATTCAAAGTTATATATTTTATATATTTTATAAAAGTTGAAAATTTAAAATGTATTCAATATTTAAGAATTGTCTTTGTTTCCTGTAGTTATTAGGATTAGACAGTCTCTGAAATTAATAAAAAATTAATAATTTTTTTTTTAAGGCTGAAATGAAGTATAAACTATTCAAAAATTATTTTTGACTTGTAATTTACAGTTCAAAACTAGTTAAATAATTCTCGAACATAAAATTATATTTGTTAAATACTTTTTATGGTTAATTGCTTATTATAAATTTTTGATAAGCAAATAAAATAAATATTTTAAGGTGATTTAATTAGTTTGTTGTGACATTAAATATATTTATTTATACATTTAATTTAATAACCAATATAATATAACAAAGTATAATTTTAATTAATGTGTGAATTAAAAAAGCCAACAAATTAAAGTAATGTATTATAATTATAATATAGGTACTTACTTAAATTAAATTCCATATTTTCTGATGTCAAGGTAGATAATGCAGTGTGCACAATTCATTTAAATCTATACTTCTCTAGAATCCGTTTTTCGAAACTTCTTTTTATTATTTTTGATTATATTAAATGGATAATAAGTAATAAAAAAAAAAAATGTTTTTTAAATAAATAAATCAAAATTTTTCAAAGTATTCATTAGTACAGTGCATTTTTACAAATTTTTAATTAATTTATACTTTTAAAAAATTATGAAAGAAAGATATAAAATGTCTGCCGAGTGACTAAAATCAAATAATTGTAATGTAATTGGAGCATTTCAGTAATGTATGACTTGAATTTAATTAATATAATTAATTTAGATGAAGACTGCACCCTTAAAATACACATGTACCCGTGTATAAAGAACCCCAAGGGTAATATGATATTATCTTATTATTTTAGTAGCACTCCCTGATTTTAAATAATAATTGTATTTTTAAATTTAACATTTTCATATTAAGAATCAAATCACAGCCTCTTAACGTCATCCGCATGCGAGTTAAACACGTTAACTGACCATGGAACCAACGATGATCAAATTCGTTAGGTAGGTACATATAGAAATACTCATAAATCTAGGACATAAAATTTGCATGCTCATAAAAATATTGGTTTTCCCATGAGCCTTCCCACGGCCTTCAGTTTAAGAGCACCAGAGAGGTCAATTTAGGATTATGTGTCCGGCGAGACGCTAAACCAGTTTCTCAGTACAGCATCCGTCGTTACCGGAACGGGTTATGCGGGGTCGCCGTAATCAGGGTTTTCAATATGCCGCGGGTCCTGGGACTGGACAGTTTGGACCGGTTGATCTGGGGATGACCGTCTTATGAAACAACCCCATTTGGGATGTTGCATGATTTTTTTTTTTTATACGTTATACGAATAACATGATATTTTCAATAGTTAGTATCTTTTAAATAGTAGTCGTATCGATCAACTTCGAGGTATATCTATGCAAATTATGGTAAACACTAAAACAATATTTAATAATATTTAAGACTCCTTAATCCCACCATAAGTACTGCTTACAGGGATTATATATCAATATTGTTCTAATATTAGTTGTGTTGTGTCATTGTAATACTATATGAATGTTATGAAAAAAAAAATAAAAAAATACAGAATTAATAACATGTTATAATATTTATTTTAAGTGTGACATAAAATTAAATTTGCACACTATGACTGATATATGTAGTACAATTAAAATAAATTACAAATAGATGTACGTTACCAGAACGTGTTGAGAAATCGTTTTAATTTCCAAATGCTATTGTTATAATAATATTATGGTGCCCGGTAGACAATTCTTAATTTAATTAAATTTTTTTATTACAACTTCGTCAGTATTTTGGAATTACCTTTTGCCTTCGGTAGACACGGTATGAGTGTTTGGGGTACTACTAAGTTAAAATATAAGTATCAATTATATTTTATGAGTCTCACATATAAAACTTAATGAGCGGGTGCCTCCAAGATAATGTGATCCCGCAGTGCCTTAGAGATATACAGCCGATTTAACTTTGAACGGCTAGTTGTCAGTAGAATACCCTTCCATATTAACCCACAAAAGTTCTAAACGACTTACAGTTATTCGGACCCGGCCTAAGTGTCGTATAATCTCAAATTTGTATATTACCATAAAAACTGCGTCCCTCTAGATTGTATCATCGAGCACACAGTACAGGATTAAACTTAATTTTGTCTTCAAGCATAATTAATTTTATCGTCATGTACATGGTTTTATCTAACCCCTCATTGTCCAATGAAAATACAGGGAAAATGGTTTAGAAAACAAGTTGAGTATTGCAATGTATTTTAAATTAACGGCTTGTACTCGGTATGATATTATTATAGGAACATTTTCTGATGCATATGATTCATCTTCATTTTCAAGCTGTTAAAAAATAATTAACTCGCAGACTTGTCAACATTAATTTATATGTTTTAACAGTTAGTGATTGTTTTGATTAAAAAATGTTAGTGTAATCTGCCACTTCTATATTCAACCTGAGCTCCAGATCAGTTCGTTAAATTATAAGTACATTGTTTTGATACAATCTTAACGCATATTTTAATTTTTCTACACCTGAGAAAACTTTCATCAGTAGAAAAGTTCTGATGAAAAACATTTTTAAAACTATTAAATGATTATATTAAGTTTAATTCTTCCAGTAATGGACATATATCTTATCAAGATATTGTTTTATACGAATTGTTCGCTGATAAGTCTGTCGATGTGTAGTATCATGAATTCGAGCGTATACAATAAGAAACATTACTCCACGAATGATAATTTTGTATTCAAAAACGAGTAAAATACTGTGTTGGATATTACAATAATAATAAAAATAAAAAACAATTTAATAAATTAAGATACTACAGGTACTAAAATACTGCTCGTACTGCCCGAGTACGTTTTTACTTAACCGTTTTGATAGCAATGTGTACAACATAATATGATAACAAATATATTCTATATTATAGAATCTATTTGTTATCAAATAAAATAAAAAACCAGCCGTTGTTCAATTCGGTCCCAAACCTATTGTTGAATGTATAATCCGTACTACAATAATATAACGCATAAACAACAAGTGCGACTTATTGTTGCAGTCGCCGTTTCCCCAAGAGTTAACAGTCTACGGTAACGTTATTAATTATTTAATCCCGTACAACGTCGAACCGAAGTGATTTCTCGGGCCCCGAGAAAAAATAACCGTAAGTAAGTGAGTAACGTGAAAACGCTAGTGTCTCGCGTGCTGCGGCGTGTGCAGAAGAGCCATCCGGACGCGAGACCAACACCTTATTAACCATCACCGTCATTGTCGTAGGCATGCAAGCAGAATGTGCACGCGATATACGAATCGATGTGTGTTCGTCATAGCACTATTGAAATCATCCATCAACCCTTGCGCGTGTCCCCTCTGCCCGTTTCTCGGTCGCGTTTCTGCGGCGCATGACTTAAATCGATGTCTCTGCGCGCACACACACACACACACACACACACATATACGTGTACATTAACCATTAATCTATTTCTGTGCCCGGGGTTCGCGCAGCTCTCTCGGTTTAAATTCGGGCCGCACAAACATTCCGCCGCGCCAAAACCACTCGACGGGCGCCGCTGACGCATTGGCGACTGTGCTCGTCAGAGGCGGTTTACTAGCATCTATAATGTATACATTTACATATATATATATATATATACGAGTGTAGTCCTCGTGATTCAGCGGCGGCAGTGGTTCCGTCCTCTATATAAAGTGTAGTACGTGCGTGCGTGCGTGTGTATGTGAGTGTGTATGCGGTTATATATATATATATATGTAAATTCGTATGTTTATATATATATATATATATATATATATATATACTGATCACAGAGGGTAGACTGTTACTGTGACGGTGGCGGCGGCGGTCCCCTGGCAGCTTCCTCTCGCGTTGCTCTTTCACGTTCACACGCCGATCCTTCTCTTGCAGTCCCACCCCTTCTAACCCAAACCACTAGCTCTTTTGGCATCCGTAACGTAATATTAACCGTCGGCGGTGGTACAGTGGTAGCGGTTGCGATGGTAGTGGTGGCGTGTAAGGGTGGCTCCTACAGGAACATCGTAAATACACACGGACAGACGCACGCGCATTCGAATACATATAAAGGAGATTGGCTATCCACGTTTGGCTATCCACGTCGATATTATAATATATACCTTCGACCATACACTGTTCGGAACGGTACAACTACTAATAAAACGACTACTACTAGTACTATTATCACGATGGCTACTACTACTACTACTACTACTACTAACACACTGCAAAGTGTGGGTGATATATGGGCATTAATACTGTACGGTATACGAAAGGGGTATAACATACAGATACAACACACACACACGCACGCATATATTCGCACAAATTGGAGTTTGCCGGACAGTGAACAATACGTGGCAATTTGTAACCACCCCGTCTCGTCTCACCTATATAGCAGACACCCGGTCGACCGACACACACACACACACATACGAGTGCGCAAGCGCTCGCGCACACACGGTCTCAGGAGGTGCATTGGTTTCGTAGGGGTAAGATAGGTGCGGGGGAGCATACCAAAGTCACAATGCTTGTCACATACATGCGTTTTCATTACGCGCGTCTTCACTTGGACTCTGCACCGCGTTCGCTAATTACCATCGTGTTTCGTGTGTACTACAATATAATACATGAGTGTGTATGTGTGTAGGTGTGTATTCGTTACATCATGTGCAGCAATAATAACACAAATATTTATAGCGTTATCATGTGTATTGGATACTTGCTTGCTGCATGTATACGGCGGTGCAGTATGCACCTTCATCATTGGAGAGCGAGATCAGAGATAGGACCAAATGTTAAGAAATCGAATGCCCGTCATAATCCAATACGCTTAATAAAAACGCTTCTACTTTTCTCGTGTTTCATTTTACTTTTTCCTATTTTGCGTAAATGTTTAATTTTTTAACCATCGATAAATACCCTCATTCACATATACTTAATAAATATTATTGCTAAAGGAATACAAGTATACTCATTATTTCTTAACGGAGACAATGTTTTAATATTGCTAGAGTATTAAAAATATGTATGTTAATACATTAAATTTTACATTTAATTTATAGTCCATGAACTAATAAGTAGTTTAAATAAAAATTAGAACTAAATTATTATTAAATTGGTTTTTCATGTATAGGTTATTTTAATGATAAAAAATTGTTTTAAAGTTGAATTAAATAAATAATTAATTAATAATTAATAATAACTAATAATTAAGTTAAATTTTATAATTTGTTAAGTGATGAGATTGATTTTAAAATATTTTTCTAAATTCATATAGCACGTTGATAACTACTGTTTAGTAAGTTTTTTCACGTAAGCATTTGTGTTTTATTATATGTGCCAAAGTAATAAGTTAATATAAACATTAAAAAATAGTATTCTTTATATAATATAATAGTATAATTTATTTTCATGGTTTACGAATCAGCTTATGTAAAAGTAATACACATTTTTGATTTACTTAAAAGTTGGAAATAAAAATTGTCCTCTTAGGATTTAAGTTAAATATATTTTTAATATATAATTTCATAGGTTAATGAAAATAACAATTTAAATTGTAGAATTTGTTATGTTATATTCTTAAATCATCGTAAAACTAATTATTTTCAATTTCTCAACTGTACATTTGATTAATTTATATCATCAATATATATACATGACTTAAATTAATCGAATATATATATTATAGTATAAATTATATTGGTAAAATATTATTTTTTTATAATTCAACAGTTTAAATTACATCCATACATTGATACTATGCCAATATGAATTGGATAGTTAATAATACTCTACATAACCACGTACGATTGATACATAACTAAAATCATCAATAAAAAAAGAAAAGAAAAACCTCTTGGTTTTTTAGTCGACCTTCAATATGTGGATAAAACCTAGTAGTGGTCCACCGGTACATTGCATATTCTCATCAATAATATTATTGTATAAGCAATAACGAGAGCGCGAGAATCGTGACAACAGGGTAGTGGCAGCGTTTGAGATAGTGAGGCATGGAGTTGGTCATGCGGGGATGGAATTGGCAGACAAGAAGAAGCGAGGTGTGTGAGTATCTCGAACAAGAGAATTCATTAACAACCCTACCGAGACGCCTCTGGGGTTGTATACGTGTATTATGGTGGTGTCCGGCTACGGCAACGGTATAGGGTCTATATTAATAATTATTCGCTGAGGCCCGCAGTGCATGTGGAATATGTGACAGCGACGGTGGAACGCTAAAGTAGAACGATAGAAAGGGACGCGCGAAGAAGCGGCGGCACAAAGAAACTGGTGCTTTCAAAACCTTCACCTCCCCGAATCCTTCTCCGCGCAACCCGTCGACCTAACCCCTAGGATTAGACGTATATCGGCAACGGCGGGCTGGCTTCTACAGTGGTGGTGGTGGTGGGATCGTATAGGGTCGGAGGGCAGTAGTGGGGGTGTCCCTCAAGAAAATTAAACATGGCAAACACGCGCATATACGAAATACGCCCCGAAGGGATGAGTGAGTGGTGGGTGTACATTCTCTCTACCTTCTCGCATATACAAGCATATATATATATATATATATATATCCTTTTGGACCCTTACCCGACTTTGACGTTTGTGGCTGCCCCGAACACACGTCATTCTCTTCTCTTCCATCATACCTAGTCCTTTACGGCCTTACCCACTCCATTCTAACATTACTCCCCCTCCTTCTTTCTTCTTCCATCTCATCAGAAAGTTGCGACTTTGGAAACGCTCGAGAAACTTTTGATTATGCCCAAGCCATTTTAGCTTCTCCACTCCGCGTCACCGCAAACCGTCAGCCTATCCTTAGGAACATGCCGTTGTAAACACATAAAATTAATTACTTCGAACCCCGAGAAATATTATCTTTGACTAAAACGGTATGGGGGTGATAGCAGGCACGTGTGGTTCGAGCCACTCAATGATATTGAGGTAGCAGGAAATTGACGTATTAAACATTCAGACCGGTTTAAACCGTAGTATATCAGCCCTCAGATGGTTACCGTGAAGTTCCGGTCTTGAATTATTTATATATTTATACACAAATATATATATATATATATACATGCTGTACTTGGCGATTTTCGCAAACGTATAATACTTCCTGAAACATTTTACCTTTTTGATGATGAAATAATTTTTTTTGTATAAGAATAAAACATTGTACTTATACTAAACGCTGATAAAATATTAAACTGTTTATGACTTGCATCTACTAATTTAGTGAGTGAAATTCAAAAAGTACCATAAAACTAAAAAAAAAATGTACATTATACGTATACTTATATCTATGTATTAATAATTATTTTTTTAAAATTTCATACGTAAACTAAAACAATAAAATACAATAGTATTATGTCTATAGTAATGGGATTAAAATGGAAAATTAACTGTTAAAATTTAGTTCAAAATAAATTAATTTCATACGTTATTTAGGTATAGTGAAAAATAATTGTTTTTGTAAGAAATATATTTTTAAAAAGTATGAATGTTATAGGTTATCGAAAATTATATTTTCGTTTGTTTACAAAAATGTATCATTATTATCATTGTGAATACTTTATTTTAATAAGTATATGAATAATTTTGAAAATGTTGGTAAAATATTTGAGGTCTAGTAATAAAAGTGTATGCAGTCAATACATTAAAAAAAAATGTATTTTTTTATTTTGTATCCCTATGCTGATTAACATTTTGGTCATTTTAATACAATTGTTGTGAATGTTAACATTCTCTTATAAATTAGTGAAGCTTGTTTATGTAAGATTCATAAATAAAATACAAATAATATACATAAAAAAATTATTCATTTATGTATACATGGGTTTGTTGTTTATGATAAATTCATTGCATTAATTTGTACTCCTAAATACATGCTTTAATAAATAATAATTATTATTTTTTGCCAAGTAACAACACATTTATGCGAAAATAAATTTTAATTATTTTGATTTAAATGTATCATTTATATAATATCAATAAAATATTCGAACTTTTAGAAATCAAAAATAAATTTGTGATTAGTAAGTTTTATATAAATTTTTTTTTTTTAATAAGTATTATGTTTTTCTAACTTACCTTAAAAATCTGTTAAAACTATGAGACCTATAATCTATAAGAAGTTATTAACGTTTTGTTCAAATAATGTGTTTTAGATGATTAAATAGTGGAAAAAAAAGGAAAACGTTATTAATATAACACTCGTATTTTTTAAACATTGATACATATTTTTTTGATTAAACTTTTTAAAATGATTATTAATGTCGGTTTTTAGTCATAAAGTAACTAAGACACTCGATGGCTGATGTTTTTAGTAGTATATTTGATTATTAAACAAATCGCAGGAAGTTTAGAAAACACCATAAACAAAATGTTCATACTTCCATTTAATCCATTGTTTTAATAGTATATGAATGAATAGTATGCTTATTTGTCGAATGTCACCGGATGGGATCCACAGGCCCAGAAAGCTTTAAACGGATCTATGACAATACCTCGGCCCCAGCACACAACAAAGAGATTGTACAAATCGTTATTTAACACAAAAGACAGGTGTAACGCTGTGTACTTGCGGGTTTCACCATTGTTAATTTACTTATTTTAAATTAATGTTGAGATTTGAACGTGTAGTATTTAAGCGATTGAGTATATTACGCGTGTGTGTGTGTGTATATGTATTACATTTTATTCGTTAATTGTATAATAAATGTCATATGTAATAATGTATGCCAGTAATATCCTACATGGTCCACGGACTATGTGTATACTTTGCGAAGGCATAATACCTTGGCTCGTAATTAATTATTTTTTTTTTATAAAAATTCATATTGAATTATAACCAAACTATTTAAGACAACATCATTCTTTATTAATTTTTGCATTCATTTAATTCTCTTCATTTAATTTTCAAAAAATTACCTCAATGTATAATTATGATAAAACAACATATGTTGATAACAGACATTATCAATGTAAAATGTATAGTTGAATTTCTTTCAATGATGATTAAAAATACTTTTGTCAATCCGAACTGTGCATGTAAACGTCTATGACGTTTATCTATTATTCGGAATAAATTATTATTTCCTCGTCATTTTGGTTTTATAATTTTAAATTTGGTGACTCGTATATGACAGGCATGTATATCAAAAATGTTTGGGGATTTTAGGTTTTAAATTGTCCTACCTATATAATCTGTAAGCCACTTTAATTCTACAAAAATATTAATCAGGCATTTTACTAAATGCCTAGGCATATAGTTAAAGAATTTAATTTTTATGCAATTTTACTATACGCCTAGACATTTAGTCAAATGCCTAGTCATTTTATTAAATGACTAGGCGTTTGACTAATTACCTATTTCAAGTTAGGCAAATAATAAACTATATTTTCTATTAATTATTTATTGCTATATTTTATAAAAAAAAAAAACTTTGTATTATTTATTAATATGTAAAATGCGTAAGTATATTAATTGTGTTTAATTTCGTGTCCATCGGTTAGGTATACACATTTATAATTACTATTATTATAATATTTTTTTTTATATACACGTAAAAAGTAGTGAGTACAATTGTTTTTTACCTTGAGAATTAACGTAGGTACTAGGTTGTATCAGAACCTTATCTATGTTGAGTAACGTGGGACAAATTATAATCTTATCGATTATAACGACAAAAATATG
This sequence comes from Sipha maydis, assembly GCA_034509805.1. NCBI lineage: Eukaryota > Metazoa > Arthropoda > Insecta > Hemiptera > Aphididae > Sipha > Sipha maydis. Next base: position 45,141 of record JASXSY010001464.1, on the reverse strand, counting down.
ACATTACGGAAAAAGATACAGAATATAACTATAATAATATAAGTGTATAAGTTCGTGTAAGTAGTACGGTATACACGAAATTATAATTTTTTTTTTTTAAATGTATTATAATCAGGCGCGGACTGGCTGGGGTGCTGGGATGCTATAGCATCCCTTGCCCTAAAATATATTTGATAGTTGGCACCTATATATTTGTATTTTTATTTAGTCATATATCTATTACCTTCATACATCGCAATGGCTAAAATCAAAATTTATAGTATTTTTAAGGTAATCAAATATAATACTTGAATGTCTAATAATAGACTATCAATGTATTTTTATTTATTTTTACCATACAACGGTCGAACATTTTAATCTAATATTATACAATTTTGTTTGAATGTTTGTAGTAATTTGCTAAGTTCCTATTTACGTTTATAACGTATTTTCAATATTTTATCAAAACAAAAGAATATATTTTATAAATAACCTATATGTTTTTAATTTGCCCTAAAAATTTTTGTTATTTGCCCTTAAAATTATTTAGCATCCCGTGCCCTTTTTTACCAGTCCGCGCCTGATTATAATTTAAATTTTAATAAAACAGTGACAATGGACACGGAATTAACACATTTCATATACTTACTTATATTAATAAATAATATATGGTTTTTTTTTTTTTTTTTTTTATATAAAATATAGCAATAAATATTTAATAGAAAATATAGTTTATTATTTGCCTGACTTGAAAGAGGCATTTAGTTAAATTTCTAAGTCATTTAATAAAATGACTAGGCATTTAACTAAATGTCTAGGTGAATAGTGAAATTACATAAAAATTAAATTCTTTTACTTTATGCCTGGTTTGACTATATATCTATGACATACATATATATATATATATATATTATATACGTTTTACCTAAACAATCGTAAAAACCGACTGCATTTTCCAATTTTTAATTTCTCGTGTTTCTATTTGACTGAATTAAGTACACGATTCTATACCGTTCATAAGGATCAAATAAATCGATTCGTTTTGACAAGTTATTGTCATAAACATCGTCCATCTCGGTTAATGTTTTACTATATTGCAATATGTTCTTTGTATTATATTAATAAATGAAAAGGCGTAGTATCTCAAATAAAATAATTTTTATTACATGTAATTATTGATGATGATCGACGAGTTATATTTATTACTCATCAACATTTAAATAAATGTATTAAACATTTTTCTTAAAAATAGTATATCCAACACGGTACACCAAATAATATTAATACAAATCCTGTGTAAATTATTCCTCTTAGTGTATAATTAATTCACTATACTAATTAATCATATTAATTTGATGACTTTTAACATATTTAATTGATTACTCAAATAGTTTCCCCACCTGAAAAACACCCATTAAAACATCAGTTGCTTTCATAATATAATACGATTGTTGAGATTACGAGAGTAGAAAATCAATTGCAAAACCCATTGCATTACCTTTAAATTACTTCCGGATTCCACGTAGTGTCGACCGGGAATAATTTCCTTGCCAAATATGAGCGTTGTGAGTGAAATTGTCTACAGATTTTCCTGTGGGATGTATAGTCTATAGGTTTTGCAGAATTCATTAATATGTCTACAAAATAGGAAAACAATGTTAATATTATATTTTGAACAATTATTTCTATCATTATTTCAAATTATTCGCTACTTGGTACTTTATATACATGTATTCAAAAAGGATTTTAAAGTTATTTTTTTTTTTTACGAAGTAGTTTATCATTTATTTATCCGTTCATTAAAATAATGATTATTTTTAGTATTACTTTCTATGTAAGTAGATTAGGGAATGTATTTATGTCTGGTATTTTTTAGAATAATAATGTAAAATGGATTCATAAAATATTCAAATACTTCAAAATTTTAAATAGTGGATGAGTAGAACGTTTAATATAAGTTTCGTATGGAATTAATTCGTTTCGGTTTCTAAGAAAAAAAAAGAAATTAGTTACTGTATTTAAATTAAGGTAACAATAATTTTATTGTATATTTATCATTTAAATATTATTATTCCTATAGTTAAGAAATTATTAAGTGTACAAATAATATAATAATATTTTTATTTAAAAAAATCCGTGTACGTAGTATAAAATTGTATTAAAAACTGAAGTGCGCCAATACATATATAAGTTTTTATAACATTTTATGAGATTTGATTCATTCATATATTATTACAAATATCAAAAGTATGAATGATAATTATATTTTAACGATTTATAGTGTTAATTAATAGTTATTTTATGTGAATTAATTCAAAGTAAATAAAAATATTTATAGATAATTTCTTTATAAATTTAAAATATAAAAAACAATTTAAATTAATAATAACAATAAAATTAAGTACACATAAAGAATGTATAAAAACACATGGTTAAGTACAATAATTGTTCAAACTTGAAATATATGTTTGATTTTATTGAAACTAAGTTACGCACAGTGTTCGTTAAATAATTACAATATTTCAAGTAATAATAAGTAAATGTTGGTATGCATGGGAACAGGAATACTTTGCAGGATACTTAACCTCCTCTAGCCGTCAGCCGTATCCGCGGGGCTCACCTCGTGCAGGTGGCTGAGGAGCGTTGGACCAAGAGAGGCTAGAGAAACCGGCCGGTTGTAGTATATAATAATTACACCTGACATATACTAGTATGCAGTTAAACGAAAACGTTCTAATGAGCTTATGAAATATGCATTAAACAAATGTTTGAATTTAACCTTACAAATTTAATCCACAAACATTCACTGTATACAGTAATATACCCATGTACTCTGAAGTATTATAAATATAATATTCAATAATTGAGTAGTATAAATGAGTATTCTTAGAGGTAGGCGTCTCTATATGTTAATCGCTTTAGATAATCTCTACTGGCTGAAACACGATTGAGCATAAATTGTCGGCGTATCAAAGGAAATTGAAATACAAAAGAAAACCAACACGATTGAGCATAAAAAACTCTGCAACGTTGCCATTTTCAGTTTTGAACTGTATTATAGGTACAAAAATATTTATTTAAATAATTATAATAATTCAAAATATAACATTGCGAAAAAATGTTCATCAAATTGATTCTTCAGCTTTTCTCTTCCAATTTTCTCTCTCAAAACTTGTGTTTCTATTTTTTCAATAAAATTTTGATTGTGTTTATGTTGTCCAGCAGTTTCGATCACTCTACGTTTATCTAAATCTGAGAACATTATTGCTGAACATTTATTATTCGTACACCTCCATCTTAAAGATTATCTTTTTTCCACTCTTCGATTCATTTATATTTGTATAAATTCACTAAGGCCCATTCATTGTCTCTTTCTAATAAAATAATTGTTATATCACTTAAATTCATATTAAAAAATAGAAACTTAAACGAAACGCACTATACACGACTATAGGTGATCGAACCTTAATATTAATTTTATAAGAATTTTGGAATTGTATCTTAAATATTTTATATTTTCCCCCGATACTTAATGTTTAAAAAGTCGTTTTGCTCTGAAACTAATTTATTAATTGATAACATTGTTGATAAAGCTGAGGAGCTTGGTCCACGGCTCGCATCAGATATCATAATAATTGGTGTAACAATAAGTGAAAATGATAAATTACAAAATGTTTGCAATGTGAATGTGGCAACATCGCATAAGATATTCTATGCTCAATCGTCTCAACTTGACCATAATATAGGTTCAATTGATTTAAGTTATTTCCTTGAAAATTGAATTTTGCAATTTAATATCTTTTAGACAATGTTTCGATGTTAAAAGAGGGAAAATTATAAATTATATATAAATTACATGATACGTGTCTTTGGTAATATTTTGAATATATTCGAACGGGTTTGAAAATAATTACGTTGTACTTGTTGTACTTATGTGTCACAATATGACTTAGTTCATCATATGAGTTATGTGTTGTAAATTATTACTCGTTGTCTCCCTGTTTATTTTTTTTGTTTGCCATGTATTGTGGTATACGAGGTATACATTTTCTAGCCGACCGGTTATATGTGTATTGCGCATCTTGGACCCGTTCGAGCCCCAGGAAAGAACAGGAAAAAGGATCAAGGAATAATACGTTTGATTAGCAAATAATTGATTCGGGATTATATATTATTATTCGGATTAGTGCGCGTAACTTATTGACAGAACGAAATTTTTACCGAATGAATCTGAACGAAAAAACACTATCATGACGTAATTCTTAGCGTAATTATACCGAAATAAATACACGCTTTTACAGGCCACATAGTATCGCTATAATATATTACTATTTAAAAAAGTAAAAGGTTTAAGTGTTATAGAAATCCGTTAAATTTAAAATACGATATATTGGTTATAATCAAAATCGTTTTTTAATACCAGTTAAAACCGGTTAAAAATGGATATCGATATCAAAAACATTATAAACCTAAACCGGTATTAAAATCTGAAAACGTAACCGTAAAACATAAAAATCTGGTATACGAAATCAAAACTTATTAAAACCGATATCAAAAAATTGAAATTGAAATCATAAAAATTAAAAACCGGTATCAAACATTAAATTCAAAATCATAATTTCCTAAAACCGATATCTAAAAATTGAAACCAAAATCAAAAAAATTAAAAACAGTATACGAAATCGAAATCAAAACCTAAATTTTTTTAATAGGTTTCAATCTCTATAGTGAAAATACTAAATAGTATAAAATAAACGTAAATATTATAATTTATTGCAACGGTCAGACGAAATGTATTGTCGGAAAACGGGTAAAGATTTGATTGATGCGGGTTTGATTGGTTTAATTTTCATGAAAAATGTATTATATGATTTTTATCAAAGAAAACTATACTTGACATTAACCAAATCGTAGAATGTATGCGTTAGGGTGATCCTTATTTTTAAATGCTTAAATTGTTGTGACCGTTATCCTAATTAATTTCCAATATGTATAAAAAGTAAGTATACAAAATTTGAGCGTTATTAGATTAGTCTAACCCGTGCTCTGAAGTGCTCAAAAATTAAACACTGCTAATATTTTTAAAAAATTGAGTAATTCGTAAATATAACGAACAAATTATACAAGCGACATATTTTGTAAAGAAAAAATTAAGTTTAATAATATAAACAATTTATAATAATAACTACATATTTATAAATTTCAATAAATATTTTATTTTGCTTGCATGAATTATGATATTATATTATAATTTTTCTATAAGAGTAGATACTTTTGTTTAAATTTGAATATCGTCGCCTGTATTGATTTATATTTTTAAGTAATTACTCACTTAAGGGTTTTTGGAGCACACATTGTGATCAAATTCTGTATAAGTTTTTTTCATACGCAAGAACCTTTTTGGTGGGATCGATCATAAATTGTCAAATAAAAAAAAAAAAAAAAATTGTTATTTATAAGAATCCTCCTCATTCGGATGTATTTGGTTCTTGTACAAAAAAAAAAAAAACCAGATGTTCATTTTGTTTAAAAATTAAAAACTATACTTATAACGGATTTATCTGGTGTTTGGACAGACTTTGTAGACAATTTCCTAAAACCGATTAGATTAATTGAAATTAAAATCGAAAACATTAAAAACCGGTATACAAAATGAAAATCGAAACCAAAATGTTTTCAATCGGTTTCAAGCCCTGTAATCAGGTACAACGAGACGAGTAACAGAAGACACGGTGATAATTTAAAATTCGTTAAATAAAATCATCGTAAAACAAATTTATATGAATGCACACAACGATAAATACTATATAGCAAAATGGTATAAATGCCCAAAGTCAGTACGTTTATGATACACGCAAATGTATGGGCACACGTCGGCGGTACTCGAGGTGCACTTCAGATCCTTTTACGTCGAAATCGCAGTGCTAAAAGGCCATTTTCACATCGAACCTAGACTCGAGCGAACTTTAAGACGTTGCAGAAAACACGATACAATGATCGTGGGATGGATATACTAATCGTGGGATGGATTTCCGAGATATCGTTTTCGGGTAAATTTAGATCGCATCGTGTTGAACAAGCGTAAATAACAATAATGTTACACCGTTGTACGCTCCGTGGCGTCAAAGGACCATATAATATCAGGTACGTCGAGTCGAGGGCACTTCAGATGAGAACACCATTTGAAACAATATCGCGAGCACTCGAAATCGAGCAAATCAACCCCCTCCCTCCCCCCAACCACTCAAACCGAAATTTCGCACACGATCTACACCATTAACGCATACGACACGTTATAGTTACGATTCTGTGTCCGTACACATGTAATATAAAGCAACGTCTGTAGACGATGCGCGTCTCATTTATTTCTAAGACAGGCGACAAGGGTGCACGCGCGTGTGAAATTTTCGCGAACTCTTCTCGGCTCCTCGGCCGACCGGATCGATTAAGATAAAAGGAGACGGAGTGCGCGCGGTCTCCGTTCGTGGAGGCGAACGCGCGGGTACACGGATCAATACGTGCGGCGTGTGCGTGTGTGCGCGAGTGTGTGTGTGTTAGCGTAGCGGTGGTGTCGACTAGATGGGTGGAGGACCGTAGAAGTGGTGGTGGTGGAGGCCACGGTGGTGGCGTGGGGGGTGGTCTGCAGGGGATGAGCCCGTCTTAAGGGTGGTCGGCGGACTCTCCGTACAGAATAAGAAACGGGAGCGCGCGAGCGGAATTTTTCTTATAACCGGCAACGCGCGCGCTTCGTTAGTGACGAGGGTGGTGGCGGTGGTGCCGGCGGCTACTACCCGGACGGAGGGGGCGTGTAATACCCTCGCTGCCTTCGCTGCCGTCGCGTCGTAACCATGGCGATCGCATCCTGACGGCCATGAATAATGAAGGCGAAACTATACTACTCTAGCGTACAACAACTATGTCTACGTGTGCATAAGTGTGTCCGTGTGCATGCGTTTGTGTAAGTATGTATGCGTGTGTGTGCGTGTGTGCGCGTGTTCGTGTGCGTGAGTGTGTATGTGTTTAGGGACGTGTGTGTGTGTGTGTGTGTGCGCGCGCGCTTGTGCGAGTGTGCTTGTGAAACGGTGGCTGATAAGATTCCCTTGGCGGTTGCTACTGCTGCTGCTGCTGCTGCTACTGCTGTGTCCCTTCCTGCTCCTTTCGTAATTGTACCTGAACGAGTCGTGTACAATGCACTGGTCGTTACACGACAACGATTTAATCGATATGATTGTGCGGTTATATATTCATTCCTGATCGCCACATTACTGCGGCACGTGTCTCACCGTTAGTATTCGCAACAATGTGTACATTTAATAGGTATACCTGCCGACAAAACAAAAAAAGAGTTTATAGGGAAAATGCAACACCATAAAGAATAACGGTGGCACATTTTATATGTACATCGACCTCGAACAAATTTCGTATCAACTCGCAGTCAAATAATTTTTCTAAGAGTCTATGCGAAATAATTATTATTACGGTATCCATTATTTTTATCCGCTTTTCATTTACCTCACTCGTAATTCATATATGCAAGTTATATTCAAGTATAACAACTGTCTCATCGTTTTATTCTGTTCGTCTATTTTATCATACATATGAATTCTATCCGTTTTAGCAGTGAACAATCAATGTCAATTATTGATACCGATTTCGAATTAACTAAGTATCCAAAAGAATATGTTTTTATCCTCCGAAAAAATTCGTTAATTATAATTGCTTGTTTATTAGAATACATGAAAATCATATAGATAAGTATTTATGACCATTTTAATTCAACAAAATATCCAAATTCCGAAAACTAGAATGGTCGATTGTACATTTTTATGACGTCGGTACAGGTTTCTCACGCAAGTGATATTTGTTTTGGATTTAAATATAAAAATATCAAAAACCTACTTAATTACAAAAAAAAAAAAAATGAACATTAATATGATGGAATGTAAAAACTTAACATATAAACTTATTTGAAAAAAAAATAAAAAAAACTATATTATACCACTCAACGTTTTCCAAATATTGAAATTAAATGTTTAACCAAAAAATTATTTTAATGTATAATTAATTTGACCTATTGGTAACTTTTCTGCTTACAAGGTAAATATATATTTTTTACTAGTCACCTATCCAAACAAATAATTCACAGTTAAAAAATAAAAATATATAAACTTGCGAGTGTTAAAAATTTATTAACTAGGTATCTATTTTTATCACGAGTACACCGACTTGATTGTTTATATTGATGTTTATTGTTTTGTTAAAATATTTGTAACGGTAATTAAAAAATTAAAATAAAAAAAACACATGGCGTTGTAAAATAATGCAACCCAAATACGTGTTGAAATATTTTCACGTGCCACGTGAGTTTGTTATATAATAAAATACGATAGCAATGAATATATGTGCATGTGTGTGTGTGAGAGAAAAAGAGTGAGAGAAAGAGAGAGTATTGCCCATTCATAAAACTTTAACGGAGGCGGTAGAAAGGGATGACGACGTTTTTATACATACGTTTATGTATAAGGCGGAAAAGGGTAAAAACAACTGTTGCTCTGAACTTTTTTCCCTACACGCCACCGCCTCCGCCACTGCTACCGACGTTTTATTCACGTGTTTCTGACCTTTTTCACGCGAATTCGTCGTCAAAACACCGGCGGTCTATTGTTGTATATTTTTATCCTCGTCGTTAAACCAGCACGGTTTATTTGGTTAATTTTTCGCGTGTTATTTAATTTTGAACACAGTTTAAAATTCTTTTCACGCTCGGAATATGTTATTTATAATTTAATATAAAGTTACGTTGAGTAATAATAATAATAATAATCGATGTTGTGTAAGAAACAATAACTTATAGTTTTATAATATAATAAACGAAGCATTTATGATTTTAACCACGAAGAATTATAATATTGTGTTATGAACATTTTAGTGTGTATATTGGTTGGTGTTCTTGATATTTTTTAAATAATCTATTATTTTAAATTAACATCTATGCATACAAATCACTTTCTTTTGTTTTAGCAATCGTCAGTCCTAATATGCATCTCTTTTTGTAGCAATTGTTTGTCTTAATAATCATTTTCTTAATTCTTATTTTGTGAGTGTTGTAAAAAGTTATACATGTAAATTCATACACGTTGAAAGCATATAACATTTATTCGTGATTCAGAATAGTTTGAACATTTCGCGACATATCTGACCCTTTAACGAATTAAAAAACAAATATCACATAAACGCTATATCTGATTGTGATTTTCATTCGACTAATTAAATATTTGACCTGTAAATCGTACACAGATAGTATACTTTTCGTAATATGTACATTTGTCTTACTCTGTACACAATATATTATGCATTAAAGAAGTTCACACATATATTACATGTATATACACATATTTTCAATTTAAAGTTTGAACGTTTAGGTGGAATAATGTATAATTGCAAGTTTTTATATATTTTGTATAATCATAACACTAATTTTGTTCTATTTCTGTTAAAACTGAGATAATCATAAAGTCATAATTATAGTTATTTATGATTCTTATCAAATCTGGTTTCGAATAAAAATAATAATAATATTAAAATATTTGTTTTAACTTTAATCGATAATTCCGTTTTATTTCGTATAGATTAAATAGTATATGAATTATATACAATACAATCGAATTTCATTTTCACATAAACTACTTGGTGAAAACAATTACACTCATTAAAAAATAAATGTATTTATTACAAAGGTAAATTAACAATACGATCCACATATTTTCGTGTTTAAAAAAGAAAAAAAATTATTTTAGGAAAAAACTGTTTTACTGAAATGTACTGACTTCAATATTTTTCTCATTCTATAATACTGATTTTTGGATAGTTTAAATTAAATTAATTTGATTAGTTTGAATATTTTTAACATTTTCCGTTTCACTCATAGAATTTCATCTCTATTCCTTGAATTTAATTTTCGACGGTTTAACAAAGTTTCTTGATATAACGATATCATCACGTTATTTCATTTCTCTATAAATACTAACTTGATTATAATATTTATTATTTTTTTATCATCTCTGGTAGATAGCAGTACGTCAGCAAGTTGAACGATTATACGTTCATTGATGGCGCTACACCCTTTTCGATAACGGTTTAATTCACTAGGGGATATGCAGAGTATTAAACTGTTACTAGATGGCAGGCTATTATACATGTATACATTTACAAAGGAAACTACGTTGCAATTTTTCAGTAAATCGAGGGATACAATTGAATCAGTGGCGTAAATACATTTTTTTTTGGAAGGGGGTTTTTAAGACCTTTATTTTCTTCGTTCTTAGTATATCTTAATTCGAGTCCTATTTAATAATATTAGGTAAATTTATAATGGTATTATTATTATATCCAGTAATTAATGAAAATTATTTTGTTGCTCAATTTTTATTATATAACTAATCATAGTGAAATTAAATATAATTTTACTATAATGTGTAGGTTACATAAAATTAAATACCTCCCAGTCACTACACCACTGAATCGAATACTAATGTACATTAACCAAATAAAAGCGAAAATTTAGCTTTACATTTATATTTTCAAACATCAAACAGTTCTGAATTGCTTAATAGTGTACCTACTGTTGATTTTAATAAGAAACAATAATTTTTATCTTTTATAATTATAAAATAATTATAAATTATAATATTATTATAAAATTTATTATATTAATAATATTATTATTATTATTATTATAATTATAAATTATAGTTATAATTATTATCTTTTAAAAGATATTAAAGCAGAATAAACTTGAACTACCTATACAACGATTTTGAAATACCCCACGTTGTCATCCGCAGCGATTTTGCTATAGAGTTTAAAATAATTATTTCATGATTTGGATGTAGATAAGAAAATTACTAATAAATCATGTGCAAATAGTCAAATCTTTTGAAGACAATTACTATTCATTTTCATTGTGCAAATAAAATGAAATATGGAAATTAACGATTACGTAGTCTCACCACTTCATTATGGTTAGATGTATACCATCAGCAAAGCAAGTACGAAGAAATATTAGCAGTTCATCAGTATGTAAAACAGTTTTTCGTCCCTCCTTATAATATTATATTATAATTATTATAATTTACAACAATACGCGTCGGCGTTTATTGATAGGTTCGTGTGGACATACGTGAATAATGTATTATCATACAATGTGTCTTTACTTTATTCTTTCGTGTACAGCATTAATGCACGGTGAATTTGGCTATTCATCTACCCTGTCATGCTCGTGGTTTGTAAATATTTTATCGCCAATGTTTTCCGATAAAATATATATATAATGTGGTGTACGCGAATACACTTTTGGTTATATATAATAATACACACACATACACACACACACACATATATATATATATTATGCAAGTTGCAGCGCCCGGGGTACCATTGCGCGATTAACAACACCCGTCGTATAAAAGCATCGCGCGGCAAATGGCCGGTAAAAACAAGGGTTTACGTTTAGGACGAGCGGAAACACAATATCACGATATACCCGGACGTTTTTAGCGATTCGCATATTAAATTTTACAAAACCTAGTGCACGCGCGATGTTTGGGTATTCACAGGAATTATCGTGAAATTCCCAATTCACCACGCTTTGCATGCAAAGGATTTTTTTTTTCAGAACCACCACCATAATGTATTAAAACCGTTTTTACTCATGTACGCATGTATTAAACCTATACGTAACGTATCGTCGTGCTTGTTTTGCCGAAACGATCTTCTCATGTTCACATGTTGCTCGAAATGTGTGATTATAGGTGTTCAATTTTTATCAACTATATTTAGGTTTTATACATAGCACTGTAGATTCTCGGTTTCATCAATTAAGCACGTGGTCCTTAATTTAAAATGCATTGAAAACTACACTAGTGTTTACTTTAACGATTTTTTTTTTCTATTATAATATTATAATTAATGACGAAATTATCTACAAATGGAGGTAGGTTTTTGTAACATTGTTAACTTAGTTAACATTGTTAATTTAGAGCAGAAATATATAATCTAGTAATATAATGTTTATTATTATTTTACTATTATTAACTATTTTATGTATTTACCGTTATGAATTGTTCCACCACTATTGTATTTTTATTTTTTAATGATTATTTAATATATGTTATTACCGATCAATTATCATTTATTGATATGTACATTGATCTCGACCCGTTTAAATAAATAAATAAAATAAAAATAATGAGAGTACTTTATATTACTAACTACTTGGATCAGTAACCATCAAAATATTTTCCCATGTGTGGGAGGGGGAGGGGGTGAGACTAATTTTTCAACATGAACTTTGATTATTTGAAAAATAAGTCATAATTTAAGGATCACTTTATTAAATAATTTTACTAATTTTTATAGTACAAACTGTAAAAATATGTTTATAAATTAAATATAGTTAAAGCTGTTGCTATTTGCAACAGCAAAGTACTTAATTATTTTTATGTATCATAAATACTTAATGCTTTATCAACATAAATAACAAAAGCAAAACACAAATATATTATAACATCAACTAATGAACTAAAAATTGAAATGCTAAAAATAGCCCAAAATATTCTGTGATTATAGTCTGTACTCTGTATTCGCTACACAATAAAATTAAAAATAATTTTAGAATTAAAAATTCTATGTGTTATCATTATAACTGCAAAAACAATAACTTTTAATTACTATAAACTTCAATAGTAGATTGAATTACAATAGAAGTAGAAATATATTTCACGATTGTGAAAAAGCTGCAACTATAAGTTGACAGCATAGAGTAATTACTCTATGGTTGAGAGTTAATTGTTCTAAATATCATAAAAAAAATTGATATCAAAATTTGTGAATAGTCTTATTATATTGTGTTAAACAAAAATGATCTACATACAATATACTATTAAAAATAATACAAAATAACAAAAAGGTTATGGAGGGATATATATCCCCCTTACCTACCCCCTCCCGTTTAACCGCTACTGACTTCGATACTACATATTTCGATATACTTATTTATTATCATTCCATCCACTTATTGAATAATATTTTATGTGTTTAATGCACCGTCACTGCATTATTTGATCATATTAATAGATATGTTTGTCAAAAATCTAATTTCGATTTCTAATCTACAGATGCGTATTAATTACGTAATAATAATTATTGTAATGGTTAACATTTACCTTTTACCTTGATAAATTGTGTGCATTAAACGCCTTCGATTGCACACGAAACGTAAAAATGTATTAGATTATCCTTTAAACATATCAATAACCTTGCAATAATAATTCGGTTTGACTTTAACTGTAGGTAGATTATTCTTAAATTTTTTTTTTTTATTTATAATTATTTCAAGTAACGAATAGAAAATATGAAAGAGTCATAATTATACAGAAAGTTTAGAGCTGTTAGAATAGATAACGCATGATGTGATAACATAAAAAAAAACTATGAAGAAAAAAAGAAAGACACTACCAGATCATCTGAGACTACGGTCGAGTGAACATTATTGCTATTTTTGTCATTTAAAATTTAAATCAAAGTATACTTTTTTTTGGAAAAACGATTCTAAATGAGAGAAATCGAGTGGATCAGTTTATATTTCCAAAAGCGATTAAAATAGTAGTATTACTGAATTTATTAATAAGATAAGTTGAACTTTTAATTTTCTAATTTTTGCAATCTAAAATTTAGGGAAATCAAAATATTGAAGTGCTTATAATAGCACAAATATCATTATTACATATCGAAACAATACATTATTTTCAACTAAATAATTAATATCGAGTAGTGGAAATTTGTTGAAATATCTATATTCGTCAAAATTCAATTTTTTTACACTATTAAGACATTTTTGCGGCTCTCTACTAATTTTTTTCACTTCAAAGAAAATGTTTATAAGAATCTTGTAAAAATTCTTATCTTTGAGTATAAAAATTGAAAATGTGATGAATATTTGACAATACAATTATAATGAATGTTCGTGGTTTTTAATTTTTTGTCAAAATTAAATATTTAAATGCTATTGGATTTTTCATTAGAAATGTAGGTAATTTTTTTTTTGTCCATCAGTCATATTTATGAGGAAGTTTGTATTACATTTTCAAGTATTTTTGTCTAACAAAGTTATTTTATGGATGTTTTCGAAAAAGGATAAAAAACAAAAAAATTCAATTTTCTAAAAAAGTTTTAATATTATACAACAAATTTTATAGAAAATTATATAGTAAACATATTATATTTCTATGAATATTAGTTTTTGAGTTATGTTAACAAATTTTTGGTGATGTTGAAATCTAGTATGCCGTGTATTTTGTTATTTTACCAAAACTATTCGCCAGTTTTTACAATTTTTAAATATTATAATAGTGAACTTTTTAAATATTATTTATTTATTTATTTTTTAAGAATCAAAGAGAAAATACCACAAGAAACTAAATTCACTACAGGCTAGCTGTCTACGCACTGCGCTCGGGTCCCTAAAGTCAACCCCTATATCTGTACTTAATGTTGAATCCTCATGCCCTCTACTTCTAATCAGATATCGTTGGCTTACTGGTAAATTTATATTAAAATGCTCTTCTTTATCAAAATCTCCAATAATCGATTTATTTAACTCGATCTAAATTAAATGGAGATTCGTTCGAAGGTTCTTACCGTTGCTCTCATTTATGGTTCAAACATTATCGTCGGTTTTTCCTCATGTCTACAAAGTCCACCAACAACCTTTATATGACATAAGCTTTGACACACTAACCTTCGCCCCAGACGTGATGATATCACCCAACTTCCTGGGCGACACCTCCAATGATTTACGCCTTATTCCTCCATACATAATAAACAACCTTTTCAGACAGTTTATTGCTGACAACTATAATTCGAGTATCTTGGTATTTACGGATGGGTCAGTCAGTCAATCAGGAGCTGCTTTTGCTTAATTTTTCCTTGATTTACATATTCAGTCATCCTCTAACATGTCTGCTTTCGTCTCTTCATTCACGGCTGAATGCTGGGCTATCCTATAGGAGCTATTCTATAGAAGCTCTCATATGCATAGGCTTACTCCCCTGCGGAGATTTCCTTATTGTCTCTGATTCTTAAGCTAGTACTTTAGCAGTCGTCAACAACCCCTTCCTTTCTAAATGCTCCCTCCATAATTCTAAAAATTCGTTCATTACTACTATTCCTCAAACTCAGGTAATTCTCCATCTCCTTCCTATGGGTCCAGAACATATAGGCATTAAAGGCAATGAACACACTGATTCGTTAGCTGGTTCCACCGCCAACCAGTCTTACTTGGGTAAGTTACTCCACGGTGGTGTCCCTATACAGATTTGAAAACATCACTACTCAACCAGGGTTTCAATCCTTAAATATGAGCCGTTCAACCATAACTAAATTCACAGATTACGCATGGGTTACAACCTACTACCACATCAATCGTTTAAATTGGGACTCAACAGTAGTACGTATTGTCTCTTACCCATCTGCGGTGGAGAATACTGTGACTTCCAACACCTACTCATTAAATGTCCATCTCTTTCTGTCCAAAGATCTCAGCTAAAGATTCTCTTTTCCACCCATGGTATTAATTTTTCCCTAATTGACACTTTTTCAACTGACAATGTTAATATAATCAAGCATACGCTAAATTTTATTCTGCAATCAGGCCTCCAAATTTAATAGTGTGAGCTGTACCAATTTATATTTATTTTAGACCCATGTACATAATTGTCGATATATTATAATTTTTATGTTACAATCTTATTTAAATAAAAAAAAAAGAGAGATAACATTTGTTATCAGAAATTTCCTATTAATTTAGCAATTTTTTTGGTCGAAATCGTGTACATAAACACACAAATTATTGTAAAAAATAATAAATTCTTCGTCTCAAACAGTATCTAGAAGAAACTATAAGACAAACTGTACATAATTTTCTTATAAATAAAATTTAAATACTTACATACCTACGAATATAGCACTTTAGAGTTCATTCATTTATTATAACACGTTCAAGAAAATAATACCGTTTTCATTTATGTAACAAATATATATGTACAATTTCAATCTAATTATATAACTAATAAATATTATACTTGCAGCACTTTTAATTTAAATATATTCATAATTAATAAACTTAGATTCCTAAATACCATACGCATAATAATATGTTATAGTTACTTTTTGAACATCGTGTTTTTTTTTCACGCATTTAAATGGAAATTTGCACTCTATATTATTCAAGGTGTTTTTTGTTCGTTGGTTTAAAACTACGAAAAAGGTAAAATAACGACATCTCATATATATATATATATATATATATATATATACATAGAAGTTAAAATGACGACGGAGACCTGAAGTTATTTTTTCCCCTGACTACTAACAATACATAATCATTTACCACAGCGAATCCTACCTCCGTCGCGGTAGTATTATATAATCATGATGACCGTATACAACGGTAAGGCGGGGAGGGACTATCTGGTCGAGCAGCGCAGCGGGGTTTGGCCGCAGGTTGGCCGAACCAAAGAAAAACAAACAGACGTTGATTAATCTTGCACTTGGGGGTCTGAACAATGTTTTGGACCGTCAAGTGCTTATAACGCGGGCTTTTTCTACGAAAAATAAACTTTGTTTATACATATATGTATGTACGCACATGTATACGTACGGGTATACGCATACACTGTATCTAAGCCGTCGTGTATATACATATTTTTTATATTTCTCTTCAACTACCCCCGTCCATCCTTTAACCCTTCACACTCTTTCTCTTCCCCCGGCAATAGCGTACCCACACATATACACACACACATACGTGTGCACGTATACACGAGTACTGCGTTTCTCCCGTGACACGAACAGACTGCCGTGCCCCGGAATTAATGAAATGTCAAGCGCAAAACCCCCCTCCAGTGCGTACAAAAATAATAATAACGGTTTCGCGGGCTCTTTCGCACTTCATTTGTTCAACGGTAGTATATAGGTTTATACATGTACATATATGCACGAAAACGCCACCGGTACCGCCACCACCACCCACGTGCGACATTGCTGCCGACTGAATATTCTATACCCGAATATTTTTAGTACGCCGAATTTTTTTTATTTTTTTATTTTGAGACGTGATTATACTTAAACGACCGTGAAATTCATCGAACACCGTCGGTTTATGCGTCAATCGCCTTTGAGAGATAAATAATAATCGTTTGATACAATTGGTCTTGTACACAAATTTAACGAAAACCATTTCTTTTTTAAAAAAAAAAAAATAAATAAATATGCTTAAATTTAGTATTATTTGAATTAAATTAAATTACAAGATTATTTTTGAAACATTTCATATTGAACATATATATTTTACCGTTTAATTATGTCGATTAGTCGATGTAAAATATCAATTGCATTATTATGTTTTAATGAACTTTTGTAATCATGTATATTCTTACAATTGTATTGATATTTTTTAATTTTCTTTTACTTCTATAAAGATGGTAAATGACTTGACACTTTATATTAAATATAATTTAAATTTTGAAAAGTAAATAATTTGTATTCACACATAAATAATGTTGATTTGTTATGTAACGTATTCTTATACCTTTAATTTTTTGTAGCTTTATGTGTATTTTTTATTACAAACGTAATATCACAAAATTAAGCAGTGATGGTTTGAATGAAAACTAATTTATTTCGAATAAGGAGAATGATAATGACTATATATATGTTTTTTTTTTTTTAATTAAAGCTTATCCATCAATACTGTACTCATCTTTTTAATTACAACTTTGAGATAGGATACAAAGCAGCTAATTGATTTTTTTGATTATTTAATGAAAGGAATTAAATCATACTAAATTTTGAGTGTCTTCGTTGTGTTTAATTAAGTCCATAAATGAATTTAAATAATTAACTTCAGGGATACTCCAATTATGCACTCTATTTCATCTATATGTAAACATATTATTTTAAAGGATAATCTATAATAAATAAACGTTAGGTAAAAGTAAGGTAAAATAAAGTAAAGTACATAATAAATTATGTATTTTTAAAATAATTATGGAAACGGAAATTATACATTGATAAATTTTAAATTATAATACTCACAGAGCTCATAAAATGTGTGACGAAGAACATAACTACAATTAAATGCAAATAATTAATAATTTAAACACTTCGACTTATATCCATACTGTCAGGAATGAAATACAATAGTTGATTAAAAAGTAAGTAAAAACCAGTGTAAATAGTTGGAATTATGAATTATCTTAATAGCATTTACTCTGACAGTAGACTAAATAAATTAAAATTGATTGATATTGATATTATTCTCTCCTTACTATTATAACCAATAAACTTCATGGTTTCAACTTTCCGTACCCGTTACATGTATATATTTTCAATGATTATATGCACCACTAGTAACGCTAGAAGTAAGATTAATTAAACAAAATTATGAGTATTCGTAATAATGGCCCATCTACTTTACTCGTATATTAATGTTGAACATTTGTTTGTGTATCTGAAATATATGTATATTTGTTTACCTACGTGGTGTTAAGCTTGTCCTCTATTGTTATATATAATACATTGTTATAATACTAGTAAACGATTCTATTGCAGTTATTAAAAAAAATCACACTATAGGCAATAAAAATTAATTATTTTACTATGGGTCTTAATTTAAACATTTTTATTATTGTATTTATTATTAAAATTTTATATTATTTTATAAAAAAATGAAAAAAAAACCATTTTTAATTTAACACATGAGTTTGTATACATGTTGCTCGATCTTTGTAAAATATACGTTTAAAAAACTCTATCGTTTTTGGATATCTCGCCACTTGTTTTTACGTTGTTTACCCATGGCATTAAAGTCTATTACGATAGTATAATTTTTTTTAATCATGTTCAGACCACGAGGTTGTAGAATATAAATTAAAAATTTAAATTACCTAAGTTTACGGGCGTAATACTCACGAAAAATGTGGCGAAAACGGCGCTAAACGCTCAAGTGCGGACAGTGCTGATAAGGACAAAAATTATTGTTGCGGCAATAACGAAAGTACCCGTACTAGGAAAAAAGGTTTTAACAAATATACATGTACGTTATCTATAAATACCAGTTACCAGTTGGTTGTAGACACTAACGATAAATAACGACACAAAGTTAAATATGAGTTCAGTCTAGTCTGAAGCATTTAAGAATTGTTATCAAACAAATTAATCATTACATATTTATGTATATACTTGTATTGAAGGATATTTTATGTATGTGTTGTATTATGTACTTTTAACATGTATTCATGGTCTTACTATAACTGCAAAAAGTATAGTGTCTTTTTCCCTATCGTATGTATCTATTCTATGTATTTAAATGTCTTTGATGCAAATAATCTCAGTTATTATACTATTTTTTCTACATTTAAGTAAAAAATATCTCAGGGACTCTCTACATTCGGTAGAATTCATCATGTACTTATTATTATACATTTGTGTAGTATTGAGTAATAAATAAATAAGAAAAATAATATGTTCATGATAGGGGTCTGTGGTTCTAGACAAAATATTATGAAAAGTTACTAAAATTTCATAAATTTTACTTATCATTAATAACATCTGTATCTGTATATTAACTGTAGACCTGATATTATCATACATACGATTACTACCGTTAATCGAGGTGACTTGGAACTACGAGGGGAAATTAAATGATTAGGTTTTTTTTTTCAAACATATCAGGTTATCTATGAGAGAAAATGATATTATTAAGTCTACCTTCATTAAAATTAAATTTTCAATTTTCATGATAAAAATGTAATCTACCATATGATTAATAATGTAATTATAATATGATAATAAATGTAATTAACCATATGATTGGTCTTATCATTATCTCCAAAAAAAATAACCAAACATTTCGTTATGATGACAACGGTTTTATCATTGCTTTCAAAAGTGCTTCAGATCTTGGTGATTGAAGTCAAGTGTAAAGATTTGTTAATATATTTTATACTTTAAAGGACACTTCAAAAACAATGTTTTTAGTTAGAAGTCTAAAATATTTGTTTTCGATTTTAAAGCTTAAGTTTTATTTTACAAAAAAAAATTGAGGGTGGATTGTAACACCGAAAATGCCAAACAAATACATGCGTACACCGAGTAGCCGGACACATTAAAATTATATGATGAAGATGTCGTAAATACAATGTATATAAAAGAAAAAAAAAAGTTAAAAAAATAAATACTGATAGAAAAAATTAAGAAAATGTATTTGTTGACAATGAAATAATGTTAATAGTGGATGAGGCTAAAATTATTAATGGGATCAAAATATATTAAACGAGGATGATTACATAATAGTAACTGATGACTGAATTTATTAATAATATTGTACAAAATATAGTTGATGAGACTGAACATAATAATAGAAATAAGACTGAAAAATATACAAACATCAACTTACTATAAGACTGAAGAAAAAAAAAGAAAATATATGATGGAAATAATTGTTGAATGATTTTGTTATTGTCAAGTTTGAAACAATTTTGGTCAAACACTAAATGAAAGGTATATCCTACTAATTATACGTATGCAAAATTGTAATCATTTTTTGTAGTCCAGTGAAATTTTTTTAAGCTCAGAATACCAAGAAATTTGTTATAATCCTTTTAAGTCACCTCAATTTACGGTTATTTCAAAAAAAAAGTTAGACCACAACTATATTTAGATTGACTATGTAAAAATGAATGTGCTCTTATTTCAAAAGGAAGTTAAAAAAGTCAAAGAAATTTTTTATTTTTTTTCTTGAATCGTATAAAAAAAACAAATAAATCGAGTTAATTTTAAATTTGGATTTGCTATTAAGCCTAATGTTAGTGTTGTATAGAACTTGAGGTATAAACATAAAACATAATATAATTTAATACGCGTTTTATTGTTCTAGAAATACGTCAAAATTAAAGTACATAAAATGTAATGCGTGTGTGTGGTTTTTTTTTTTTTTTTTTAACACTGGCATAGACGAATTCATTCCATTATATTTATATAATACACTCTCATTTTGATAAAACGAGCAGCAAATGTGGCACAAGTCATTCTGCAGTTTCAAACACAACTCGTTTGCAATATTTTTGTTATTAACGTTATCATACAAGTATTTTATTTTTTTACCATTAAATAGATAATGTTATCATCAAATTTACATGTTAGAATGCAGTACTTAATAATATTGATATAATATAATTTTGTTTTTTTGACTATCATAAAAAAAACTCGAAGTTATTACACTTGAGAAATCGTCTTCAACAAAGAGTCCACTTAGTGTATGATATTGTTCTTAATAATTGCGATAAGTTTCTTTATGGAATTTTAAATAACAAGATTGTTAGTAGTATATGATACATAGAAAAATATTCATTCAAGTAGTAGAGGGTAAAAGTTTTGGTTGTTATTTTTTTAAAAACCGATAATACGTATGAAACAATGTTCACTGTTCATCTTTAGTTCTTTGTATTATATTTAATATTTCTAAAGGTTTTTTTTTTTAGTTTTAGACATATTTGCTGTATGTAAGAGGGATAAAAATTCCATTTGAAGGTACACCAAGGCTTCGTTTAGCATATATTGTTGGAGTTGGGAATTATTCGAGTAAAAAATTATTATTAACAAAATTATTCTTGTTATTTCGTTTTTTAGTTCTTAAGAATATTCATTATTTTAGATATTTTTATTATATTATGTTTATAATCATATATTATATACAATATATTATAATATATATTATCTATTCAGTAGGATATTTATGGGGGGTCCAGAGGTATTGGAAATCTTCACCCCACCAGAAAAAAAACAGATACATATTCCTGCAGCATAGTTAAGTAATAAATATAGTATATAATTAGTATGGAATTTTATTCTAACTATGGTTTCCAAGTTATGGCTAAATATAAAATACGATAAAGGCATTAGGTTTTAAGTACTCGTATATTTAAAATATAAATTATTGCATAGAGAAACTGTCACATAACTATGGATCTCCCAGAAAAATTTGAAAATACGACACTGACTATATTATATGTTATTATCTATCCGTTTTTCATCATTACACATAATCGTGTTTAACTCGAAAGTTTAATAAATAATTTAAAGACCTAAATTTTATAAATACTATTACTATTACCTTCATGATCATTTTTGTTTTTATTTATATTATTGTTATTATTTTCATATTATATTAATATTATTGATTGAATGTTATACACATTATATTGTTGTTATAAAAATTGAATATTATTTAAAATTACTTGATTTTTTTCCTGAAATGAAATTATTGAGATTACATTTTTTATAAAAAAATATTTTATTAATATTGAAATTAAAATATCATTTTTTATTCATACAATAATCAATTATTCATGCTTTTAATTTTTATTCGTAATTTTCAATTGTTTTTGTGCCCAACTTTATTTATCACTGATGGAGTATTGTTATGAGATTGTATTTTTAGTACAGTGAAATGATACATAAGAAAATGTACAGTTATTAAAACTTAGGCTATAGAGCCTACATACAATTTTCAAGATGCACCACTGTAAAAATCTACTCTACTGTACCTAAAACTACATAACTCTAATAATTAATTTTAGTTTTTGAATGATATTTTTGTATTGTTTTGTCACTCCCGAAATTAATAATTTAACACATTACAATTGATATAATTAATACATCAATACTGTAACTTAATAGTTACGCCATACCATAGTTACCATACCTATATTAAGTAGTTTTCTAAATATTTGTAGTTGAGTTTATCAGACATTGATTCAAATTAATTAATTCATATAAAATCATAAATTTATGAGTAGTTATTTCTATGCATTTGATATGATTTATAAATTATAGTCTGATTAAAAATATTGTTATGCAAAAAGTAGTAGTACCATTGCAGTCCATGTCTGAAGATGATTTTAAACTCTAACTTTGCATTGTAATTTAGAAAGTTTTAAAAAATAAATAATATTCATACAAAACTGTTCTTATTTTTTATCATAAAAATCTTGAACATGACATTACTTGTAATATTAGATAATAGTAGACTATTATATTACAAGAATCATTTATATTTACTTGTATTGATGGGTGGTATACTTTTTATTTAAGCTATTTTCATGAAATACATTGTAATGAATAATATTGGGATAAATTACTATCGTTCTTATGCAATATACTCCAACTTTAATCAAAAACTTTAGCCGAGGAAAACACTGTCTATTACATCATTAATTTTTAGATATTAAAATATTATTGTTCTTATTTTTTACAAACACGAACCAAAATATATTTCCACTGCGATATGATTTTGATATACTTTTCTCAATTTTTTATAACTATCTCGTGGTGTCCGATAAATATACTTTATAAATCGACTAGCAAAACCCGGTATAATTATTCCGGAGATAAAATTATTTTTTGACTCTGATGAACATTATAGTGGTTTTATGGTAAAAACGAGTAATAGTTTCCGGTTCACCTAATATTAGCACAGTGTAGATTGAAGTAAAAAACAAACAGGTTTTCGTATGAGTATGCAAATTTGATGAGGGTCAGCATAGCCGGGGAAAAAATGAAAAGTTTGGTACATTCGCCGTTGTGGTACGCGATTATCATTTTACTTTTTTTTCTTTTTTAAAAAAAAAAAAAAATTAAAATATATATTTGATTCCCAGAGCTAAGTATATTTTGCCACAGAACTGAGGGTTTTTTTTTACAGCGGCACACAGGCACAAAGGAAACCCTACGGGGACGTGTGTAAGATGAACGAGCGCGACTAACCCTGGACCGCACACCGTATACACATTAACTTTTTTCTCATTTTGTTTTCACCCCATTTGCACGTATACATAAAAACAAGAGCCAACCGAGGGATCTCTTCTCCACCTCTTTCCTTCGCAGTCCGACAGGGGTCTTTTCCCGCGGACGTTGCTAAGTCGGTTTTAATTAGGTTTTCTCCGCCGCCAGCGTATCGATCGGGTGGGTCACAAAGACCTTTACGCGCGCGTGTCTGAACAGTTACTTTTACAGCCGTCTAAAGTATTTTAATAAATTTATTCCAGAGTCAAATAAAATGTTCAAATCGTCCATACATGTCATAGATTTTTATCAAATAAACCGTTCTACCTATAAAATAGTATGACTAAATAGAATATAATTTTATAAGTTATCTTCCTTTTAAACTCGTGGCTTTAAACAGTTTATCAAAAGTTTTAATGTTTTATTTATAGAAATTTAAACATTTAATCATCATTCTTCACCTGATTTAATGTCAAAATAATCAATAAAATAGTCAATAGGTTCCCTTAATTATATTTATAGTTCTTTCAACCATTAATTTGTATATATATATATATAAGTATATACAAGTATTAGTACATATAGCAAAATGTTTATACTAATAATATATGTTAAATTACCTGAGACAAATTTTACTGTATATTTGATGAATTTGAATTTTCATGTTTAAATCTGTATGTTTTGTTTTCACGTCTTGTTTACATAAGAAATTCTGTACAAACAATAAAAATTAATTGTTATTAAGTACACAAAAACTTCAGTTTTTAAAAATAATATTATAATATTATTAAATATACCTTAATGTAGCTACAATATATACGAATATAAAGCATATTCTTTCAAACTGAAATTTTCAAACTGGTTAGGCAATACTCGGTGACAATCGTAGGTACGCAAATAAAAGCAGTTCTTTTTTTCTGAAATTTTTCTCATACAAAAGCATAATCATATTAGCAATTTAAATATTAGTCATGTAAATAAATTATAAAATAATATTTAATATTTCAATTGATTACTACCAACATTTAAAAAGATCACATACTATACAAAGTAAAGTTTAATAACTGAATAGCTAATTTAAAAGTTTAGTAATAATAACTATGATTTCATATAAAGCTGCTATAAATTCATTAATTGGTTTCGTTATAAAAAATATATTTTATAAATACAATATAATATTTAGCATGTTTGATATATTTTCAATAATTTCTGTTAAGCAGGTACGTTATACGCGTACAAAATAATGAATAAACATATCTACAATAGCATTAAAAAAATAGCTACTGATTACTAAAAAAATATTTTCTGTCTAATCTAAATATATAATATAGCATTCGGTTCTTACACTAAAATCAATAATTTGATTTCACAAAAATTTTATTAGCGTAAAAAAAATATACTTAAGCTAGTAAGGAAACATTATTTTAAATATTTATGATGATTAATATTATGCAATTACATTGATATTAAAATAGTGTTCTTCAATACCTATGCATAATATTATAATTTTTACGCATACCAGGTCTATCGTGAATAATTTATATATGCTGTAGTAATAGCCACTAAAAATTAGGTGTAATAAAAGTAGTTCAATTTAAATTACATATGCGTATTATAAAATGTACTATAAAATACCAAAAAGCATTGAGTACAAAGTATATTATACATACATACGAGTATAACTATGCATTTACATAAAGTAATTTATATGTGTTACATAAATATAAAGTATTATAATAGCACCTTATAAAAGATTTAGATTTTAGTTATAAATATTTAAAAATAATGCAATTTTTTTTTGATTTACATATTTTGTATAAAAATTAATTTAATTTATATTTAAAAAAAACCACTCACTGAAAATTAAATGAATTTTCAAAAGTATTCGTTAACCCTTTAAGTTTTTTTTTAATTTGATGAAATTGACTGTAGGTTTTTTAAATCACACTGTTTATGTCTTTAAATGTCTTTAAATAATATAAATTATTTGTTTAGTTTTGATAAAAAAATTGATAGTAAAAAAAATACTAAATTATTATAATTATACAATATATTGATAGATATGTTACCTTATGTGTTTACAATAAGATTTTTTCC
Organism: Sipha maydis; assembly: GCA_034509805.1. Lineage (NCBI taxonomy): Eukaryota > Metazoa > Arthropoda > Insecta > Hemiptera > Aphididae > Sipha > Sipha maydis. The sequence goes on along the minus strand of JASXSY010001464.1, from coordinate 19,164 downwards.
AAGGTACCAACTATTTTCCATAAAACACAGATTCCATACTATTTATTTTATTGAAAATTCATTACGTTCGAGTTACTTTTTACCATATATTTATTGACACGTATTTAGAATCGTATGCTCCCAAATAAAAATGGAAAATGATCTTGTTCAAAAAACGATCATAAACCCAACTATTTATATTGTTTATGTAAATTGTTAAAATGTATATATTAAAGTTTCAAACAGTTTGACAAAAATATTTTTATCTAAAATGATAAAACTGCTCAAGATATAATCAGAATATTATGTGGGTAACGTGGGGGAGGGGGTAAAATGTTTGCTACGTAAGCTATTTTAATTTGGTTAATAAACTATACATAATGTACGTTTAGGGTTAGACTGTCTCTGATATGCGGATCTCGTATTGCGCTAATGCAACAGTGCCTCGATTGTTATGGAAACATCAAACATCGTATAATGTACCTTTTAAGCATTACATAAGTGTACGTAATGGATACTCGGCATAATTATTCAATGCACGAGAACTCACGGCCGCGCAGTATTAATTCATTAATATTCTTGGCCTGCTCTGTATACATATATATATATATACAGTTACGTGTGCGGTTATACGATCGACAGGTCGTTATTGTACCTAGTACTTATAAATGGGAAACTGTGCTCGGAAACGCCATGTCTATCCTAGACAAGTTGATAATTATGGATTATATTCGCAACATAAATCAACAGCTTATATACAGACAGTAGGTACCTCTATTACATATTTCCTATTTTCAAGTAAATATTGTAAAACAACGTTTTGCCGTAATAGCATATTATATACAATGAAGGGTTGATGATTCTATTCGTGTAGTACGCCTCTATTTATGCAACTATGTATAGACGAGTACAATGCCTTGCAGTGTTGGTGTGCATTTTGACATAAGTTGTTCATGAGATTATTATCATACTTGAACAATATGAAAGTATACAATAAGAATGTGTGGTACATAAGAACTTGCTGAAATTTTATATTTTAAAACTAAATTTATCAAAAAATTTTGTCATAATTCATATAGCTTATACGTGGTAAAAGTGTTTTAAGCACCGTACAAAGCGATGAATATACAGTAATTATTTTGCGATGATATTCTAATTTTATTTTTTATATTTTAATATAATTTCAGGTACCAAGCAAATATCTATGAAAAATGATATACTTATATCAGTTTTTATATCGGTGGTATAGAAAAACATGTGGCCGTATTCTAAAAAGGTTGCTTTTCAGCGGTAAGGAAATATGTATTGTAAAAAACTTTGGAAATTATATTTAATTTTATCAAGTTAACATTCATGTTTTTTTTTTTTTTTTATGTAGTTACTTTGTGTTTTATTATTTTAAAATTACATACAACGTTATTTCCCCAAATAATTTATAACATTCGCAATTCAAAAGATTTCTACAGACTTCATTTTTAACATTAATAATTACTTAAAATAACTAAAATAACATTGCAATCAAAAATTATTTATTTTAGTTTTAAAGTATTTCATGTAGTAAATTTTTATAAAATATCCTTAGGCAAAATAAAAACTGAACTTTGTGTTTTAATTAGAAAATTATTATTCCGTCAACGTAATATATATATTTGAGTTCAGTTGATTATTATTGTATAAGTCGTTTAACAATAGTAACATAATTTTAACCATAACTAGGTAAAAATATTTTTAGATGTGATGTTATAGTAAATCATTACTTTCAATTTAAAGTATTTTCTTAGAATACAATTTGATAATTGATTTCACAACTAAAATTAACCTAATGAGCCCTTCATTATAAAAGTGAGGGAAAAAAACAAAAAACTAATAACTAAAATTATGCCTTCTACAGGATCTTATTTTATCTCTAAAACATTATCTGAATCAAACTTTTATTCATCACTCTAATAATAAAATAACAATTTTATAAAGTTATTATAACCTGTTCTCTATTTAAGTAAATTATTATTATTAATATTATATATTTCTAAACAAATTTAATAAAAAAAAAAAAATTATCAATTTTTTACTAATTCTTAAAACTATTGTAAAAACAAATATTTTTTGAAACAATTTGTTTGATAATAAAATAAATAAATAATTAAAATTATGATAGCGTTTCATGTTCTTTAGATTAAAACTCGATAAATGGTACTGTATTTTAATTCTTATTACATATAAACATATAAATTTAATACAAGTAGATGTAGTAATTATTGAAAATCTCATTAAAAAAAAAAATACGATATTGTTGTGGGACTGTTGTACGCATGGTATAGTGTCACCAATGGGACTCGAAAAGGATTCTTGTCTAAAGTTCACGCATATCAAATAATGAAAGTCTGATTGTATTATGTATTCGAATTAATCAAGTGAATCAGTGATTCCCAATCCCATTATAACCCAAAACGTGTTCAACTAAAATTTTTGTCGTTCGAAACAAGGTAATAGTATTTTATATTTATTTATATTTATAGTTACGAACAAAGTTGTACTACTGATGATTGTAATGCATGTGAACGAATTTTTAAATGAAATTATTTGACATAATAACATAAACGTGAAATTTTGCGATACAGTTGAACAACATTTCTGGTTTTCAAGATAGTACCAGTACAATATTCATAGAGTTTTTATATTATTTGTGTTTTGATCCTGTCAACGATGCGCACATTAGGTTTCTTGTTAAAAGCTCATTAAAATATATAAACAATTATATATTGTACTTTATGTGAAGTTCTGAAATAGAAAACTGTTGACGACAGCTTGCAGACTAATAGTTGATTTTTGCACACTGCCATTGTACCCCATACGTTTATACCTGCGGCCTAGTTCACGACCTTTTATTGTAGTATACCCGTACATTATATATGTGTATCTCATATACGTGTATTAATGTATGCACGTATGTGTATATTTTTTTACCAATGGTTTTTTACCAGTTGCTGCACATAAAACATTAATTATTTTCTTAATTACAAAGGACACGAGTTTTGCGTGCTCTGCTTTTTCCCTATAGCGCAAGCCGAGCTTTTTGCCTGCAAGCCCTTTTGTCCGATTCTATAACAGGATTCTACCACCATCTATTATATATATATATATATGAATAAATACACATACACACACTCATACACACATGTGAGGGATGAAACAAAACTCACATAGGTTTTCAGCAATGAACACAATTTATAACAACACACGCATGCACTTTGGTCTACAGACGGAAACAAACCATTAACACTCTTATCCTTGTATGGGCCTCAAGCCAGGGATAATGGTGTTAAAACTCATATATAAATACGAACTATATAATGAGGATAAAGGATTAAAAGAATATTTTACTCCGTTTGTTTTATACTACACGTACGGAATCATTTGGAGATAAACTTGGTACCGAATTCTACAATGTTATTATACGTCAACGATTTATAATATGAAAAACGTTACATTTATACAAATCTTCATATAAAAACACAGAAAATTATTTTTTATTATTTTTACCTGCATTCTCCGCAAGGTTAATATTAAGTTAACATATACGTACATACTTATAGAGGGGATTGAAAAATATAAGGAATAATTCTGTTTTACGTCAATGTACATGTTGTTATTATTTTTCGTAATTTATCGATAACGGATTTGGCTATGATAGCAATTTGAATAGATTAAAAGGAAGAAGCGTTCAATATACCATGCTAAATAAAAATATACTCGATAAAATATCGATTTTGGTTTATGGTATTTTGAAAAAATAAATATTTACGTGGGCAGATTTGTTAATTATTAACGAGAAGTATTGTTTCGAAGGTATCAATTTTATATTTTTTTTTTTACCTAAAAATCAAAAATAATATTATTTAGCCAGACAATTATTTCAAGGAATCTATATCGACTTCTTTATCTATTGATAAAATATATTTTTTGACGTATTTCATAATTAATTATTTTCTTTTCTTTTTTTACAGTGGAAGTGATAGTGTTTATACAGAACTGTCTTATTATACTGTCTTTTATTGACAAATTTTCATCAGATTACATTAATGATAATTTCATAACACTTGAAATTTCTAGCCATAAAGAAAAATTTTCATCGAGTACAATTACAAAAAAACTATAACATTCACAAATTAACCTAACCTTCAATATGAAAAAAAAATTAAAAAATAAATAAAATATTTTCAATAATATCACAAAACTCATTTTAGATTAATCAACTTCTATGAAATATATACAGAAAAACAAGAAATAGATATATTTAACAAAGAAAAAAATATCAATTACCATGAAATAATGTTTTCGATTTATTTGTTCAACTATATAAGTTTTTGTCCTATAAACAACGTGTTTTAATTAAAAACCTTTTTAAATGTCTTAGAATCAGCTTTAAATCATCTCAACGAATCTCAAACGATACGTATAAATAGCAATTTCATTATTTTACTATTTTAGTTTAGTTTACTATTCATTATTTTTTTATATTATTTTTTTTATTAATTTTAAACTATTGCTAGTGTTCATATATATTTTTTTAGTCATTCATATTATACACATATTTTTGTCATTTTTTTTTTCTTTTGTACTTAAAAAATATAAGCAATGTTGGGTATATTTTGTTGAAGTATCAATAAGCACTTGTAGATAGGTAATCAACATAAATATCTCAAAAATGATTTTCGCAATAACTCAAATCATGTAACATTGGTATTAGTAATTATTATTGGAATGGGTGTACATAAGCCTCACATTTATTTGTCAAATTCAATAATTCTCCTCTTCTTCTTCTTCTTCTACTTCGCCTTCCTCCCAACTATTTGGGGTCGGCCACCCTTGTCCTACACCTCCACTTTACTCGGTCAATCACATCTCCTCTGCATACACCGACAGCCCTCCATTCTCCAAAGTTCTCCAAATTCAATAATTGTAAAAAAAATATTTTTATCTACAACAGTTTATAATATTATACTAATATTATACTACGATTCACTCATATACTTTCATAAATAATATGTTATTAGTACTTTCGTCATATACAATGTGCGTGCGAATACATACTAATTATCATAATTAACGCGCATGATAATTAGAGGATTTGTTCAAGTATATACTAGAATATATAACAATATAATACCTACATAGTTTTTCGGTTGATGCATATCGTAACATTTAATTTATATAATGCGTATTATAGTATATTATATTCTACTTGTTTCAAGTATTTCGAAGGGCATTCATTAGAATACAAACTTCCGGGTGTAGGACATAAATAAAGTAAAATAAAAAAAAAAAAAGGAGAGCGGAGAAATTTTAAAACCCGTCAAGAGGGTAAAACTAAAAACGACGAGGACATAACTGTGCAGGGTGAGCGCACATATCTCGGAGGGCCCACAGGCGTTTCACGCACGCACACAATAGGAGAGAGTTTTCTGATTACTGTGTATTATGAAAAAGTATATAGCGGTGCGGCAAGTGTTTAGCAATGCGTGTACATGAATAATCCCATGACGACGCTATGTATCGTGTATGTTTGTGTGTGTGTGTGTGTGTGTGTGTGTGTGTTGGTGTGTTTGTGTGTGTGTGTGTGTGTGTGTGTGTGTGTCATTAATGTATACACTAGGTACAATACAGACCGAACTCATGTCTGTACGTACGTGCGAGCGAATATGTTCGTGAGTGCGTGCTCGTGTATATGTGTGTGTACGCTGAGTGAAAATTGCGTGAGCATCGGACCGTTGCCCAGGTTTTTCTTATAATACACACATAATATTCGAAATAATTAGAATTGTAAATTACATAATCCCCGGGCCAACACCAGTACTCTCTCCGCCCCGGGTCCTATCCTTTATATTATAATATATCTTTTGTACGCCTACAGCGAGGTGCAACACTACCTCTATGTATGCATAAATAGGTATAGGTGTACATAGTGCTAGCGTATGCACGAGTGTTCGTTTATATTATTATACGACGATGACGAAGGAGAGAAATATGACCGTGGTAGCAATGAGGGATGTGGATGCATGGAAAAGGGGTAGATGTAGTGACGGCGGCGGCGGTATATAAGCTCGACCCGCCACTGCTACCGCACCCTATAGCTAGATCGACGTGCAGGTACAAAGCGGTTTTTGCAAAGGCGGCCGAATAAATTATAGCCATGTATATACATTTTAATATATATATATTATGTACGTAATGAGTATGCGCGTGCGCTTCCGTACCTACTATGTATATTTTGCATTTTCTTTTTTACGCGCGCGCACACAAAAACACTTGCAACACCCCGTACTTTTCGCTTTGTGTTACTCCAAGTATAAACGTACGTGTGTAAAAACTGCAGTTTTCGTGTCTACGGAACGGTAACTATATGATGTGTTGCACTGCCATGCAGATGTAGTACTGAAATTGACTTAGGACCACGTATGAGAAAATATTCCTTGCACGAATCGCTTTGATGTATGAACAGCAAATATATTATACACTTGTATAAGCCGCATATATATGAACATTATACGCTCACGTCATCCTGCATTTCATTGCTTTACCTACGGATGATTGAACGATAGATACGCGCGCAACGTTAAGACAAATATTATCACTAGTTGTATTGATATACAATAAAATTATTCGAAAGTTTAAAACTACCTAACAAATTCAAAATACAGAAATAATGACGCTCATTGAAGAATGAATAATCTATTTATAATTATTAAAATGAACGTTCTATAAACTTAAATATAGATACATATACATTAACGAACAAAAACCAGTAGATTTATTGAAGGTAATAGACTACACACATTTAAGCATAAGGAACACATTGTTTTCTAAGTCTTTTAATATTAAAAATATATGATATTAAAACAGCAAAACATATTAGGTTATAATCATTAGTCGAAGTTAATTTAAATTAAATGTACAATGTATACTTAATTATTTATTTATTGTACTTAGAGGTTTTTATAAATCAGTTTTTGTCAAAATATGTTAGTCTTTCATTATATTGTCTAAAGACTAACCTATAATCAGTGATGATAATGAAATATATATATCGTTAAATTAAATATTAAACTAATGTTCATTACCGTATTATAAGTGTATTATGGGATTACTATAAAGCGGTAACAATAAATCCCTGATGATTAACTACAAGTAAGCTCTGAACGTATAAAAAATACGATATTATTTATTAAAAAAAAATATCTAAGAGTAAAAAAGAATTGGAATTTTAATAGTCAGAAAACGTAAAAAGTATGCTTATTATTTCAACTCTAAATGTTTATTTACCAAACTAGTACAAGGTATTATGACAAAAAAAAAATGAATTTTTTAATTCATACAACACAAATAAAAAAAACCTGTATAGATGTCAACTATAAAGTATTAATATTTTTGCGATAGGGCTGGCTCAAATTAAAAAAGTAATAAAATATGCTACTACAATGTCTACTTAGAATCACGTATAAACTATTCTCTAAAATCTATTAATCAACTATATCTAGTAACTAAATAACTAATACGTTTTTAATCTAAATAAAAATAATTCTCTAAATAAAAAAATAAATAAAATGTGGTTGTACTAAACTAAAGTATATCATATTACATAACATATAATTATTTATGTACCTATATTTATAGTTATCTAATAAATTACGAAACATAAATAAAAATAAGCAATGTGCGCAATACAATTTATATACAATAATGTGTATATTATAAATGCGGATATTTCAAATATCTACACATAATAAGCAATGAATATTTCAATACAACACTATACAGTATACGAGTATATATTCAATCTAAACATTATTTGCGGTTAATCGCATATACATAGGTGAAAATAAAATCAAAACATTGTGACTGTAGCTTGAATGTTTAAATTGTACACGTGAAATTTAGTAAGGCGTGATTCAAATTAAATAATACTCTACTTCTCCACTTGGTAACAAATCGAATTCGGTTGCCAAATTAATTACGAATGCGTATTAATACATTCACAGTTCAGCCAGGACATGGTTAAGGAGTAACAATGTGCAATCAATACGTACATATCCGCTGGGTTCATCTATATGCTCGATTCCGAATCGATAAGACGCTAAAAAATAAACACATCTGTGTGTTCTTAATTTTAGTGCCATCGCAGTATAGAGTATTGAAAATTGAAAAGCAAAAGTTGGTACGGAAAACTACAATAATATAAAATATACTAAATATAATTAATTTTATAGGCATAGCAATTCGATATTTTCTACATAAGCATATACTATTATTATCATAAGTATTCTATGTAAGCATCGTAATTCATTTTTATTGAAAACGATTGACTATGAATACAAAAAATATGATGATGCGTATAAATTAAAAGTATCTATTATGTTATGTATATTCATTAAGTATACTTAAATTAAAAAACCGTGAGAATAGTAAATGCCAACAATATATCTACATATTAACTGTGGTTAAAAATAATATTTAAAATTAACTTTGCAGTGTTAAATATAATTTTTGTGTAATTTCTAACTAAATCGTTAAATAAAATACTTAAATGGTACGACTGCATCACAATTAAATATAAACAAACAAACTATATATGTATGCTGTTTGTGTGTGTGTGTGTGTGTGTGTGTGTGTGTGTGTGTGTGTGTGTGTGTGTGTGTGTGTGTGTGTGTGTGTGTGTGTGTGTGTGTGTGTGTGTGTGTGTGTGTGTGTGTGTGTGTGTGTGTGTGTGTGTGTGTGTGTGTGTGTGTGTGTGTGTGTGTGTGTGTGTGGTCTGTGTGTGTCTGTGTGTGTCGTGTCTGTGTGTGTCTGTGTGTCTGGGTCTGTGTATCTGTGTGTTTTTATTTAGTATTTACGCTTAAAAAAACTTGAAAAATTATTAACATTCATTTATTTTTATACAAATTGTAAATTTCTGATTAGGAAAAACTATTTAGATAGCTTTCAGTGTTTTAGATGTGATGTGTGCATTTGGTTGAAACTAGACCAGCCGTTTACTAATTAAAAAGTTTCTTTGAAAATTGTCATTGTTGGTATCTAGACTAATAGTTGAACTCAAATAATTAGGTCTGTTAATTTCAAATTGAATCCATAAAGCTCAAAGGTCTAATAACCTTTTATACCTATTTTAAATGAAAATTCTCTATAGAAACATTATTTTTATTTAGCTCTTATTCAAATTTTTGATTCAGTCCATCAAATTTATTATTTTTTCAATATTTATTATTATAACTTTAGTCTAACTAATGTGTGAAGTTAAATATTTTTTATGTATCTGCTATTGTCAATTATTGTATTTGACATATTAATATTATTATTTTAAAATGGTATACGTAATATTAACGATTGATGCATTACAATGTACTAAATGTTTTATAATTCTACATAAATAAAGTGTAAATATTTAAATTATATATAGAAAGTTTGTTTATTATACAATAAATAAATAATACAATGTACCTATACATAAACTACTTGAAACATTTCAGTATGTAGACGATAAGTTTTAAATAGTTATTGAATAAAATTTATACATTGATATGAAATAAAAAGATAGATGTCTTGATAAGCAATAATTTAGCGAATTACAGAAAAATATTTTAAACACTAAATAGAAAAATTAATATATAATTACACATAATGTACATAATTTACGTAATTATAAATTGCATATTATATAATATTATTTTATTATTGATTAATATTTATGTGCTTTAATACTGTCTAAATATATCCAAAAGTAATAAGTAAGAATAATTTGAAAACGTAAAGCACAACTGTTAAAAATTAAAAACTACAAAAACACTTAACATACATTTTGCATTTATACTTTTAAAAGCCTGTTACATTAATAACAAAAGCTATGAAATGGCAAATTTTTATAAAACTACTATTCGATATACTTGAATTAAAAATACAAAAAATTCTAATAGCTTCTTGAAGTTAGCTTATCTAAGTATATATTTTACTAATTATTCGTATTAAGATCTTTACAATAACTTCCTGTCCAATACAGGCTTATAATAACGAAAATGAGAAAGGGTTGTATTTCTACGTGAGTGTGTGTGTTTATGAGAGAGGGAGGTAGAGAGAGTGAAAGAAAGAGAGAAAATTATGTACGATTCGTAGCGGCGAAAACGGTTCCAAGAATGTTATACGAACATGCGAGTTCTTTTATCTTCCCCCACGGCTGCGGCGGCGGCAGCGGTTGCCAGCACCGACATTCGCGTCTGGGTCGATACCGAGTGAAAATCCATAAAACGGCGGAGCTTTGAACCACCCTCACTGGCCAATCTTGTCACTTGGTTCAACCCACCCCCTTGCGTCTATGTTATTTTTTTTTTTTCGTATTCCCTTTTCATCTACAGTTCTATCTGACTGCGCCGGACCAAAAAGAACAACGGTTATAAAAATCGTACTTTACCATAATGCTCCAACAGGGTACGCCACTATTTCAGGTATACATTGATACTATATTCTTCGATCGCCTTCCATTTACAACTGAAACATAAATTATCTTACATTATTTTCATTGAATGACTTCATCCTTAATGTACGGTCTAAAACGTTTAAAATTAAAATATTACATACATAAAAAATACACAATTGTTACGTGTATACACGTATATTTATATATTTATATACTTAATGTTCATGTAAAACTAGATAGTATACAATGGAAAAATCCCGAACTTAATAGAAAAGAAGAAACTATAATAAACCGCCTCCGAATTGGACACACACACCTAACGCACAGCTACTTGTAAAGACGAACTCCCACTATGCGACTCGTGCAACGTGCTTCTAACCGTCAACCATATCATCACCAAATGCCATAAATACGACCAGTATCGAAACCAATTCCACATCTCCGAACTAATCTGTCAAGCATTTGGACCAAACCCACAAGACATAAAAAACTTAATTTTATTCTTAAAAAAAAAACAGAATTGTATAATTTAATTAAAAAAAAAATGTAAATACCTACTAACAATGTAACTTAACAAATAGCCTAGTTGTCAATGTATTTTAGATCAATACAAAAAAATTAAAATTAAATAAATAAAATAGATAGTATACATATAGTATATATAATATATATACCATATATTCTATGATTTTTGATCGAGTTAACATACTGTGTAGTTTTACTTATTTGTTTTTATTAATACTAAGTTTTTACAAAATTATTGTTACTTCTTAAATATGGCCGTATAAAAGGGTTATACTATATTATTATCATTAAACATTCAGTATAATCTATGAATAAAATATAGTGTCTATATATTAATTTATACGTTTATTTTGTTAACATTTTTGTGATTATTGTAGGATGTTAACTCTATTTTCATCATTTCTGCTATGCTATAACAAAAGCATTGCACTTAAGCTCTACGATATAAAGAATCATTTATTATTACTGTATTTATAATATTATGAATTTATTAACTAACTAAAAATTAACCACAATACATTTTTATAGACATATTGAATTTGGATTTTATTTTTATATTAAAATCATATATATATATATATATGAATGTGTGTGTGTGTGTTTGTGTGTGTGTGTGTGTGTTTGTGGGTGTTTTCTGGTAAAAATCTAATTAGTTATTGTCTAAGAGTGTTTAATACTCTTATTGTTTAGTATAATATAGGTAATATACAATGCATTTTAGTTCATTAAACTTATTACAATTATAAAATATATACATTTATTTACATAGTAATATTTTTTTTTACGTTTATTTTAATAATCAGAAAAACTATATGGACATTTTTATTAATCGTTAAATTTTATAATAATTTATCAATATCTTATAAAGTCAATTTTTTAAAAATATTATTTATTTTCATAAATGTATAGGTACTTACAAAAATCAGGTTCATGATATGACATATGTCATATGATAATTATTTATATCTTACTGAATTTCTTCTATTATTTTAATTTTTAAATTAATAAAATGCATATGCGTTTATATATGTACACTTGTACAATTTTTTTGGTTATCTAAAGATAATTTTAATTTTAATGTCCTAGCAAATCAATTATAAGTACTTACATTTTAATTATTTAAGCTTTGTATATATTTTACTTGGAATTATAAGATTCTTGTTTCTATGGTTCATTTTAATATTATTTAAAATCAAACTTTATCGGTTATTTAATGTACCTATATAACTGCGATTTTAACTTATTTTCTTATTATAAACATTTTCTTTATACTTCTATAGGAATCTATTTCAAATTTATAATGATTAAACAACCTTAATAATTATACATTGGAACAAGTATAGAACATAATTCCATTATTATAACAATATTCGCATTTATTTAAAAAGTACGTCGGTACATATCTATAATGGACACCGGTAAATAATAATTATTACGACTGTCTCTGTAGTTGTACTCTTATCAGTATTGAATCTAGGAAATTAAATGTCCGAGGCTGATAAAAATGTAACGTCCTTATGTAGTTGAAAGTACGAGGTACATTCATGACTTTTTATACCTAACCTTCTACCAACAGTGCCTGAGTCAAACATACCTACTTGCCCTTCTATATTCATCACTAACTATTATTGACTATTACAATTAATATTGATATCACGACAATATTAATATTATCTACAAATCAGTATGCTTCGACCGCTACAATGCGTTACACTGTTATGTCGTGATGTAAGTCCAAGTGTGTCGTAAGGTACCTATATTAAATTACACAAAATATGATATTTAATGAATTGAAGCAAATTGAGTTAAATCGTTTAAAATTTGTGAATTTAAGGATTCTGATTTAATTATTTCTTATTTAAATAAAATATTAATACGCAGGTAAATACAATATTTAATAAAATTTTTGTTGGATTTTTCATTTATTTTCTTACGGTTTGTAGCAAAGTATAAAATATTTGAACGAACACTTAATCGAAAAAAGCAGCTATGACATATTGCTATCATATTGCAGTTGGCATACGAGTATATTGAAATGACAGGAAAATAATGATATTTTCCTTTCTTTAAATTTTTATATACTGCTATTTGTTCAGAATTCAGATCAAGTAGCTAGTCTCAACTTAATTACCTAAGATGCTTCTATCAACTGTCTTACATGTTCCTTGATATGACAATAATTGCAAACCAGCTCGTAAGTATGTGAAACTACGTTAAACTCAAACTACAAAGAGGAACGCAGTATCTTGAACCACTTCACCGACATGGAAGCACTAAATAAATCCAACACTTTTGCGTAATTTTTACAACGTCGCTAAACTTACAAACTAAATTTAGACTACTTTAAAGTAAATATGTATTGGAAAAATAAAAATATAAAGTAAACCATGTTAAATTGCTTGTTAATAGCCCAGTTTTCGAAACCTTTTTCTTAACAAAAAAAAAAAAAAAAAGAATATAATTGTGAATATTATCAACACCAATTACCGTTTGATTATATTTATATGTGTTGTATCTATGTTTTATCTATGTTGTGGCCGCACGCGCCTAAGCTGTATGAAAATATGATTGCGTTTTATAACCGCTTCAAGTGAAACGTTTATCGTCGACAGCGGTGGCGGCGGCGTCAACGATTCCGCCGTCGTACGGCTCTGTTTTAGTTTTTCAAATATTTTTTTTTCCCCTGTCGTGTTGTTGGCGCAGCAAGGACGAGGGTCGGAAAAATGGCCGCTTACGTCGGTGTCGGTCGGGCGCGGGAACAGTCGTCGGTCGCCGTAACCGTCGTCTATTGGTCGACGGACCCGCCCACATTCGGTTCATTCCGCCGCCGACACCGCCACCGCGATGCGATTTTTACCGTCTCTCGAACGCACCCTTTACATCGTCATCGTCACCCTCGCACGCACTTTATTATTATTATTATTATTATTATTATTAATATTATTACTATTATCATTATATTTGTTTTCCCCTTTCTTTCACTTTACCGCTCTTCCTGCCACCGTCGCCGACGTACAACACGCGCGTTACCAGTTTCAAAAGATTGCGGCCGTCGCACACGATTCCTCATCAACGCTGCTCTTATAAACCGCGAAAACCCATCCCTGAAAACGAACGGACCCCGGCCGGTGTGTGCACGCGTGCGTAATGTGTAGTCCGAGCACAGAACAATCGTTAACGGTCATACCTAGTCACCTGTAACTCTATCCGTTGTTTACCCACACAGACAGGGGAATACTAGATAATAGTATCGTGGAAAATGCTAAATTCTACGAAGAGTAGAGTATTTTTTTAATTTTTTTTTTTTTTTTTTGTGAATCGTGATACCCATTTACACGACTGAACATCGCTTTAAACGTCATAGCGCGTACCATCCCTACCCGTTTACGACTCTGTACTGCATTCCGTGTATCCAAGCTATAGCCGCCAATAGGAAAATAAGAAAGGGACTAAATAATATCACCTTTAACATATTTATAGAATTTCATTGTTGACCTGAACGTATGTGTGCTACGTGGATCCGGCGAAAATTTTGATCTCAGCTTAACCTACGGCCGAAACGCTCGAAACCAACGATTTAATTTTAACAGTAACAATTATGTTTACACTTATACCACTGACAAAATATAATTTTTGATTTAACATCTATTATAACTAGATCATTATATGAGTTCAATTTTTATTTGTTCATATAAAAGTACCTATAGCTTTTTATATAATGTTTTACATTGTTTATGTGCATGCCATGCCACTTTAGCGTGTGTTAACTATAGTTTTATGTGTAAGAATTTACATACATAGTAAATTGTACGTACACAATGAAACTTCCCATTTTCAAAATTCGAAAAGAGCACTTATATTTTTTTATGGTAAATATTATATTTTTAAAATTGAAAAATGAGCGGACTACTGTTTCATCTATTTGTAGTAAATATTCATAAAAAAAAAAAATGAATAATTCAAAATAAATTGAATAGTTCAATTATTTTGTTTTCTATAAAATGGCCGGCTTTAAATAAATACGTTTATTGGGTAAAAAGTAATTCGTTTATACCGCACGATTTTATAAAAATATGCATTTGCTGTACCTCCAATACGCCTATGCACTTGACACACAATTACGTATACACGGATATAAGTTTGATCGTACGCACGGAGAATAATAATTATTCGTTAACCCTAAAAGCAAAGTTGATTTTATTAATTATTATTGACAATAGAGCTGCGTGACTGCATCCGTTGCTATTTATATATGTACATAGATATAGAAGTATGATATAAGTCTATTAAAAATATATATATATATATTATTGATTGTGATGGGGTTGCATTGACGTGAATTTTACTATTGTCTATAAAGTACCATGAGTATAGAAAAATTAAGAATATATGTATATGTATATGTATATATATATATATATATATATTATTTACCTCAACGAAAAATTGTGTATCTTACTACTTCTAAAATTTCTGGCTGATAGAAATTAATTTATCAATATGTATTCAAATGTATAACTTTGTTTTGATCATGTTTAAAATATACAAATATTAATAAAATAATTGATATATACTTAACAATTTATTTGATATTATTTTATATAAACAACTATATTTAATAACATTGTTGGTATTAATTCCTGATACACAGATTTTGGTGGAGTGTAAATTTCAAATCAATAATAATTTATCGTATGAAATACATACTGTTGATACTAACATTTTTATAGGCACTTGATACTGACATGTATCAATATGATATATATATATTATCCCTGTTGCTTTTGAAAATATATAAATCCTCAATCACCTAATATTTTAAACCTATATATTCAGAAATAAGTGCATGGGAATATTTTTAATTTAGTTTAGATTCATAATTGTTTCATTAGAAATATATTCTAATTAAATATTTAGAGAAATACCTTTAATAGGAATTAAAACGGAACTATATAGATTGGGTTTACTTTAGACCATGTTCAGACCCATAGTGACTATATGTCATTGTCTGATATCCGATTTGAACCGTCTAAAAATTATATACTTTATAGTGACATTAATAATTTACCGTTATTTTTGGCTTATTTTTGGAAAGCATTACTCATATTAAACATTTTTTTACCAAAATAGAACTTAGTTGTGACAATAATTGCTATGACAAATCTTACTAACGGCTTGTTTACTAATGCATAAAAGGAGAAACAATAATTGAAACCGTAAAAATAAAATCTATAGTTTGTATTTACCAAATTGTAATGAAACTATACAGGTATATTAAAAATATGTTGAGTATCTCACTATATATCTGATTGCATACGAACCTTTACAGGTAGGATTTGGCTGTAATCCTATAAAACACATATATATTTTATGCAAGAGCGTTTTTTCTGCGATAAACCGTACAAAAGCTTGTGCATTGTTTTCTATAAAAGATTTGACCATGAATCTGTTAAAGTGTTTGCAACAGTTATACGTAATGGTGTATTAGAAATATTTTTTCAGGAGGGAAAAAACATCCCTATCACCATCAAATATACCATTGATCAAATACCAATTAAATTGAAATATTTTTATTTCTATAACATTTTCTATTTTACGATTCTTGTATTCTATAAAATGATGAATTTCACTTTTTCCGATTATAAACATTATATTTTAAATTATAATTTATATTGTACATGATTTATGAACTATTATTTTTCCTTAAATAAATAAATGGGTACCTAATGTGTAAATTTAGTACATTTTAATAACAGTTAACTTTAAACTGCGTCAACGATCGTTTAATGAAATTGACAATTTTGAAATTTTTTTTAGTTTTTTATTTATTTAGCGATATATAACATTATTTTAGCGAAAAAAATAAAATAATATAAAAATTATACAATATATAAATGGGTAAACATTTTTATTCATAATAGGAGTATATATTGAAAATATATTTTTTCAATAATAAAATATGACTTATATTCAGTGCCGTAACTAACTACTCGAGGCCCGTGTGCAAATCAAAATCTTGAGGCCCATTATTGTTAAATATTTTTGAGCATTTGAACTTTTGTGGCCCCATAATATAGTATGAAGCCCGGGGCCTGTGTGCAATACAAACTCTTCACACCCGGTTTTTGCAGCACTGCTTATATTATTTTACGTTTCAATATAAACTATGTATATTACATTTTGATCAACATTCTTGAAATGTTAAGTAACTATAAAATAACTATCTTACTTAGTATTGTGATCATGTAACCTAAGCTTTATACTTAATACATTAGATAGTTTAGAAAGAAAGAATAAGATTTAAGAATATTATCTATTATGATAGTTGTAAGTATAACATATTTTATCTAATACGATAAATATTATCTATAATATTTTAGTATAATTTATCTTATTGTTGTTAATTTTAAAATAAAAAAATTATATAATTATACTACACAAATATGATTCGTTAAATACCAAATGTATATTTTTATGCCTCATAAAATTAACTTGCGGATACTGGCTTAGTAAACTAACCAAAAATTTAGAGTACGAAAAAGAACTTACCTTTGATCGTCGTCATCAACTGCGTCCATAGCGCCTCTACTGTCGTCATCGTTGTCGTCGTCGTAGTGGGATTGATACAAAAACCGAAACAAACCGTCCCAGTGGCTTATATAGGGCCGCAAAAAATTATAATATCCGTCTAACCTTCATTATAATATGTTCTTATATTGTATATGTAAATATGATAACGCGTTTATATATGCATACTTATAGGGGGTGTATAGTCTCTCACGGTGCAGAATGTTTGTTACCTTTTAGTGGGCTACCGCCTGCGCCAGGACCGGTTTGCCCGGTCCATAAACGCCCCGACGACTCCCACGGTGTCCGCATTATCCACCCTCCCGCGCCAACGTATCTTCTTCCCACACATACCTACACACAGACTCACACACACACACACACACACACACACACACACACACACACACACACACACACACACACACACACACACACACACACAACACACATACGTGTTCTATTTAGTCGGCGTCGGAATTCACCCCGTTCGAGGCAACCACCCCCGAACCGGGTGGTATACCATCGTTACTCCTCGACTTATACCTCGTCTATGTCTATATGGAAATTCAATGGAGATTTTGCAACCACGAGGACCGGTTTTCTGAGACCGTTTCTCCAACGGATTTCCCGCTAAAATGTTTTCTACACATCAGAATTCACGCACTTAAAATAATTGGCAACGTATTCTCGTTAGTTATACACATATATATATATATATATATATATATATATGTGTGTGTGTGTGTGTGTGTGTGTGTGTGTATTTAAATATTATAATACATCGTCATTATTATTATAATTTATTTTTTATATTTAACGACTCCATTCCGGTTAAGCATTGACTGTTAGGACTAAAAAGAAATATTAGCCAACAAATGGTCGTTGGATGATTTAAAATTTACTCCATCACAAATAACGCGATACTGTTTAATTCATATATTATATATACATATATATATATATATATATATATATATATATATATACTATTACGAGTATTATGATTTTGTTTATTATTTGTATAAATGATTTTGATCAGAAGGGTTGCTCCGAGTGTTAATTTTTTTTAATAAAAGTGTTGATTTAGTTGGTGTTTTAGGTAAGCCATTTTTTGAGTTCCCAAATGAGTTTTAAAGTGAACTCCTGTATGTTTTCCTTTTTATTTAAAAATTCATATACAAAGTAATACTGTAGTTTCAATTTTACTACTTAAGAAAAAGTGAAGTCCAAATATGTAATTCAAGAAAAAATACATCATATTATCTAATCTATTGATTACTGTTGATTAGATTCTACTCAATATGTAGTTATTAATATGTGTATGTTTATCACTTATAACTTGTGAGTACATTGATGTAATACAATAGACATTGCTTATATTCGTTGATCTGTTGATGTTTAGTATCAATGAACTAATGAAGTTAAATTGAATGCACTTCACGTTAATTCAAATGTATTGTACTTAACTAAATTAAAAATGTTACCAAAATTAATTAGTATCTATTGATTGCTATTCTAAAAACATTAGGAATAAGTACAAGACAAATCATGTGCACATCGGCACAGTAAAATTGTTTTAATATATATTAAAATTATTTACAATTTAAATAACAGATTATATTTAAGAA
>JASXSY010001463.1:0-155532 GCA_034509805.1 Sipha maydis | reverse complement strand
AATACCGATTTAAAAAAACACGATTTAAAAACCACAATTTGTTTGTCATCGAATATGTTTGGTTCACCGGGTTCACCGAAAAGTTCCAATACGGATTTATTTATGGTGTATACACGTACGTAATATCCTGTTACGATGTATACGTTTCCGAGTGCTTTGATGGGCACGGGTGATAATGCGGACCGCAAAGGTGAATTCGAAACAGGATTTCTGAGAAAAATGTCACATTGGAAACATGCTTACGTGCAGCTACGATTTTGGTGACGAAAATGATGAAACAATGTGCAGATGGACGAGCATGAATTCTGAAAACTCTTGGCATTCACTTTCGTGGAAATTTCTCCGTATGACCTGAAAGTCGTAGAATACAACTTCAAGAGAAGTAGACAAGTATGACGCGAAACAAAAATCGTTGTCGAGAGCGAATTGTTGTTGCGTGTAATAAGTATCACGATTAAAAGACGCTCGGGCGAGAAAACTAATAATTTTTCGTTCACATTTACAACTGATGTATTGAAGCAAGGATTTTGAAAACAGTATTAATATCGAAGTGAAATCTTCTCGAGATTGATAAGATGACTTTTTTAGATTTATCCTCAAATATTATCATCCATACCTTAATGTTACAAATATGTTTGAATATTATATTCTAAAATTCAATTAAAACGAAAATACAATTCACAAAGTTTAATCCATTTACTTTAAATTGACTTTATGTAAAATAATAAAGTAAAATGGCGCAGTTTGAATTTTTTAAATTAATACTCTCCTAAGTTCATTTGCCAAACAGTGTATTATTTCATTATGTATTTGAGGGCTTAAATACTTAATACTTCCTTTAGGCATGCTCATTATGTGTTTTAACACATCATCATACTTTGCTAAAAGTTTAACTTGAGTTAAAAAATGTCCATTGTATGTGTCAGTTATTGATTCACGATGTCCTCGAAATGCTAAAGCATTTTTAGATAAAGCTAGAGTTATACTAAATAGTCTTTCTAGAACTTGGACCCAAAAACTTACATTATATCTATATTGTTCTTCAATTTTAGTATTCGAAGATCTGTTTTGTTTCCATTGGTCATATACAAAACAAGATGTTTAGTGTGACTTTGAATTTTCATGTTGTGAAATTTTTTGTGATAAATGTTTCCAGTCTCTTATACCATGGTTATGCCACTGATCTTGACTTATATTTGAAAAAAGCCAACATGTCTCACAATAAATTGCGTCGAATTTTAATGAATAACATAACCAAGCTCGTTCAACAAAACTTTGCTTAGTTTGTCTTTGGTAATAAATTTTAGAAAATTTTCTATTATTTTGAAGTGGATCCCGAGAAAACGAACCAGTTGGTCTACATGATGGAAAAAATATTATCATGGTTTTCAAATGGTCTGCTAAAGTTTTTCCTTGAAAACTACATATATCTGTATTCTCTAAAATGAGTGTTTGCGGTTTTGGTAAATCTACTTCTAAGCTTTCTGGTTCATTCACAATATTTACATTTTCAGTATTTATCAAATTTACATTAGTATTAAAAATGATTGGTTATTATTATTCATTGATGGATTTTTATTGACACTTTCTATAGGATGGTCATCTAAATTTGTAACATTGTCCCTTAAATTATTTGAAATATCTGGTCCAATTTTCTCAACAATTTCCTTATTAGCACCTTTTAAGAATCTAGTAATTTTAGGAAATTTTGCTTTAGATTTTTCAATTTTTTTTGTTTACGTTTTTTGGCTGCTCCACTAGTACTGCTTAATGTTTTGATTTTATCTTCCGTGATTAGGTACAACTTAAATAAAAATAGCTAACTTTTATTTATAAGTTATTAAAAAACTAAATTTATAATTGCACTGTATTGTTGAACGAGTATGGTAGATATTCAAATTTCTAAATAATAACAATGATTTAAGTATTTCCAAATTTTTTTGAATACGCGATATAGCAAAAATTACAACTTAAAACTAAAAGTTAAACTTACCTATTCTATATCAGTTGTCCAGACGTTTCGATAGTCAAATGTAAAATGACGTGTACTTGTGTACACGGACAAACTAGAAAATACGTTTACGTGCAGTAATATTGAAAATCGTCGTACGACGAAAACAATACACAATGACTTATTAATATTTATTATTAAATGCTTTTAACACGTTAGCCGCCGTGTGCCCGCCGGCGGTCATACAGCGGTCGTTTATTGATACGCCAAGTGTGTTTTCCCAAGTTATTACTAATTTGTATGTATTTATATCTTTGGCTCTAGTGTAGCTATTAAATTAATTCCAAGAGTAAAATTTAAACATGTCATATTATAATTTCTAAAAATAATTAGGCCTAATAATATATGTATTTCTATACGACCACCATACTCAAGATATACAGCTGTCTTTAAATATCAATTATTTTTATACTTCCGATTTTCGAACAATAATAAATTGCAAGTGAATTACGTATTTTCATAAAACAACTTATATTATTTTATTGATGTATTAAGCCGATTGATTTTTTTTTTTTTTTTAGTTAACATTTTTTTTATGCATCTATTTACGATGGTCGAGGGCCCCTTCAACTCCAGGGCCTCGGGGCATTGCCGTGCCTTTCCATTCTGTAGTTACGCCACTGTGTAACACATATGAAGTAGGTATATATAATTTTTGGATCCATCGAAAATAAATATTATTTAAATATAAATTTAGAACATTTTTCTCATAATATACTTCTTTTTATATAGATAGAAAAATATTTAGTTAAATAAGCACAAATTTTTTTTAATGGAACTTAAATAACGTGTATAGGCTTTCACAAAGGACATGTTTAGTGTTACGTTGTACAGTCAGAATAATTAATTTCATTGGTAATGAATTTAAATGGTTTTGGAATTAATTCAACTTCTAGTCTTTTAAAACGAGTTTTCTCCATCCATATTATGTCCATACGAAATAATTTTGAAATCACATTTATATGAGTATAAAACCTAAATAATATACACTTATTGATTTAAGAATGTCAACTTGAAAGTATGCTTTATTAAAAATGTGCATTAATGTTTGTTAAAAAAAAAAATGATAAAATATCTACAATTTTAAATCGTTAATTTGGAAGTCAACTTGTCATCACTTTAAATATAAATAATAAAATATAATAAATATAATTTAAAACACTTCCCTTTTCACTAAATATAAGCTCCATAATAACGAAAAATTAAAATTAAAAAATATAAATTAAAATACGATTGATGTTTAAGCGAAAACAATTTTATATAGGTTATATTTTAGATACGAGTATAAATGACGATGCGTTATTGGAGACTGCACAGTGTTCACGAATATTATTGTCTTACGTACATAGGATATATACAGCGATATAAGTACGTATATCTCAACCGCTATCTTAATAGCGATAATTTGCTAGTCTCTAGTAATCTATAGTGTATTATATTTCTATATTTTATCTTATCGATATGATAATTTTGTCTATGTGTCATACATATAGCTTTTAAAATTTTGTTTTTTCTCTCTATTCAATGACCCGCTGGATTTTACCATATTATTTTACCTTACTATTTTACCTGTACACAAACGGGAACCAATTCGGCTATACTTAATAAAATATCTTTTTCAGAAGGGAACCAATTCGGCTATACCTAATAAAAAAACTTTTTTCAAACGGAAATCAATTCGGCTACTCCCATCCGTCCGTCCGCCAGTCACATACATTGCGGCCCGTGACCAAAAGTTATACGGGCACAGGGTGATTATAATCCCTTAGTGTATGTAGTCCACATAATATCATCCTATAGTATGGACGTTAACAATCAAGGTCAACGTTGTCGGTCGAATGACAATAAAAATCAATTTTACGTCCGGCAACTGTATATTAGTATACTTGGAACTTAAAGAAGCGTAAGGAGATAAGGAGACTCAGTCCCCCACACCCTCCTAGCACTTGAGAAATTTCGTTTCCTTTATAATTAATTCTAAAAGTTCATTGAAACGCTCAACTGTTTGGTCAAAATAATTGTCCACATTTAAAATCACCAAACAATTTATAAATACGTTATAAAATTAAAAAAATAAAAAAATTAAAATACAAATTATTTTGTATATAATTATCAACTATAACATCTCATTGGTGATCGACTGTAGCAAATTGTTCCGAGAAACGCTGTTTAACAAATAACTAACTTATATTAAACATTATTTACATATATATAGTATTTATATATATATTGAGCACTTATGTAGATGGTTTTGACATTTTAATCCGATCATATACATTATAATTTTTGAAGATAACCGCGAAAAAAGGAAAATGTATTTTACCCTCAATAATTTTTGAGATCTCATCGTTTTCGTATGTGAGCTCAATATTCAACATCGACAAAGGAATTCAAAATTATTATGAACCCATATATACATTGTACCTTCTCACCACAATGCATATAATACCGAGTTTTCTTTAGAGCATATGTTGTACCCGGAATAGTACATTCGGCCAACGAGATTTATGTGCGGTTCTGTTTCCCGACACGTTTCTGAATGCTGTTATTTCGACAAATAAATTTTTTCGACACGCTGATAGTGCGTGGCTATGAGCTTATGTTATTGATCCAAAAATACTGGAATCAAAAATAATACTAATATATATAGATGCATATGTGCACAGAGGTATAAACTTTAAGACCATAAGACTTCAATTTGAATTAATCTAATTTGATATAAATCAAAAATGAAAAATTACACTGTGTGTGTGTGTGTGTGTCTGTGAATGTGTTTTAAAATGATAACATTTAGTAAAATACACAATTAAATTAAATTTTAAAATGCATCCCAAAAGAACTTACCAAGTTCAATTATTTGACAAGTATTTATGATTTTCTTTTATTAAAGAAAAAAATGTACATAAGAATGTGTGTAAAGGTAACAGATGCTTAAGAGTTTATAGTTAAACGTATAACAGATTAAAGCAAATACAAGTTTAAAATAAATACAAAGAAAAATATAAATCCGTATAAAATCTCTACTAAAGATCAATGGAAAGCGTTCAAAAGATATCCCACATCGGAAAACCATCAGGTGATTATCGAAATCCTTCACATCGCATCCGTAAATCGTATTAAAAACTATACACAAGTAAAAATTTAATTAGCTCAACAAGATGATTTTCAAAATTCCCACAAGTTATATTTAATTTAAAATGAGCTATGTGCATAATCATTGCACAAATAATTGTATTTTACTTTATGTATATTTATAATTTATGTATTTAATCACTTGCGAAGAGTATAACCCAGAACACATATATTGTAGAAATTCACGCTACGCTTATGTAATAAACACTCATCAGTAAACAATAATATTAATTTTCTTATTGGCTACTAGGTAATTGATTTATTTCCTTAATAACACACAATAGTATCAATAATACCGTTTGAAACGTAAATGTGTGCGTGTACAAATAATAATCGTATACCATTCGTCCGGTAAAAATGTTAACTTATTTGGGTTTGAGAAGTACCATACCGATCATTCATCGTCATATGCGTCCGAGCGTATTCGGCGAAGCCAATTACCACACATATCGATTACAATACTCAATGGCTTTAAAAAATAGATTCAAAACTTTTATGTTATGGTGGCAACATGATTCCGATTTCAATCTCAGACTGTTTAAGGAAGGTGCTAAGCAAGTAATATAATTGTATTTTATTATATTTTATTTAACGATATATGGATGAGGCTGTTATTTAAATTAATACAATTAATACAATTAAAATAATTACAAATAAATTAACCTGAATCGTTCAAAATATTCTATAGTTCATGAAAATCGAATCCTGACTAAGAATTCATTTTGATTATTTACAGGGAAACATCATTGCTGCTTTATAATATTTTATTGTTGTTTTTAAAAACTAATGAATTCATGAGATTCTTGCACCATATTATCTATCAAATGTTCATAATAACAATTATACGACGTTATTTGCTTCAAAAGCAGAATACCGAAAAAAAAAAAAAGGATAGTAATTACAACTGTAGTATTCTGTTTAAATAAAAAGAGAAAAACTAATTTTAAAAAGCTTTTCTGAAATTAATTTAAATTCTAAAATAACTAAAATACGACATAAGTAAACGAGTAAAACTACTTACTATTTTTTTTATGTCCGATTCGCAATATTTATATTTAACTGAACGCCAAGAAACTTTAGCTAATATTATTCAATCAAAATGTTTTTATTATTCAAGCCAAAAATAATGTTTAATGTTAGAAATATTCATTTCATACTACATTGGTGTAAGCTAGAAAAATATTATTTCCTCCGTCCAACCAAATTTATGCGCTGTTATGTATTAATAATATAAATAATAACATAAACGTGTGTTATATACCTTTATTGTTAGAAGTAAAAATCGTAATGACGATGTATATTAAAATTCTACCCACTAATGACCGATGGACAATACACACCGATCATAATATGATACTTATGACTACTGTTAGTATAAAAAATGTATGCAGGATAATATAAAAGCTGAATATGCAACACACGCAATATCCCTTTCATTGAACAATATTCAAATAGGTCGGTAAATCGTAAAATTATAGAACAGTTTCATTTAAACAGGCTATATCTGTCATCACAGAACGTTTGCGTGATAAAAAAGAAACTTATCCTTATCTAAGTGTATATGCAGACTACGAGCTAAGAAAATTGTCGCGAACTTGGAAAAATTCGATAAGAAAAAATGTATTTTTAAAACCCAGTGAAATACGCCAGATAATTATTGCGGATGTTCAGCACATCGAATTCAGTGGTTAGTTTGGAGTTCAATATTATTATCCATTCAAAATTAAAAACCTAATCATAATGCAAATGTTTTAGATAGCACGATTTATCAAATCACTACAATTGGCGTTGGTTATAAGCAACACGAAAATTATAGCAAATGGCTAAGACAAACAATTTTGCTGTGTAGGTGAGTTGGGTTTTTTTTTCTTTTTTAATATTGTTTTATTATCAGATATAGCCGAAAAAATAAAGCGAGATCATACCTAACATTATGTTCTAATTGGCTACAATAAGTTAATGATAATTATATATTATACTTTATAAAACGTATAATACGTATGTTTTTGTTTAATTACGAGTTGTAATAATTGGTCAATTAATATTCAATAACATTTGTTGTAGGTTTGAAAGAATTTATAACGAATCATTGTTACCAGAATGGAACGTGATAAAGTTTGATATTAAATTAATGAGAATAATTGATGTAAAATAAAATATTTCAAACCAGCAATAACTTCAGTACAAATAAGAAACTTCACTCGTATTAAATCAACACTTGAGAATTTTACTTTTCAATGTTTTATTCACTATGTAATATTGTATCTATATAATATTTAATACAGTTTTAACGTAAGTTTTATTACGATATAATAATTTCAACGTATTTTGATTTGAATTTTTATAAAATAATTTGCATTTATCAAACACGTATGTCAATTAATAATATAGGTCATCACTATAAACACATCTTTGGAGCCTCTTACTTCTGGTAATTTGTCCTAAATATTTTTTTAAATAAAATTGTTGAGATAATATAATTCTTAAAAAGTATATTTCACCCAAAATTTCAATTATACTAAGATGCAAGCTTTAAAAATATTACAAAAGTCAAAAAAATTAACGTAAAGTTAGGTCACCAATTAAATAAATAGTGTATAATCTATAACTGATTATTTCATAGATCAAAGATACAATCGATATCTTATGATTCAAATTGAAATCGACAATCATAAATACTTTCGAACAATCGTTTTGTAGTGAAACATATCGATACAAGCAATATCAAAAATAAAAGTTCTGACGTACAGTATAACTGTATAATATGTGTAATTATTAACGCCCTGTTTAAATTTCCAAAATCAATATTTTGATATATATATATCAATAATAAAGTTGTATTTTGTGTTTTTATATTTTACAAACGATATTTGATTTATATTTAAAATAACATAGTGATCCGTCTTGTTGTAACTTTATTATGTTATACGTTGTGTAATTATATTATATTGTGTTATTTATTATTTAGTTCCGGTTTTACGTTATATATATATTCTTTTAGATTCTAAAATTAATATGATATAATAACTGTAAAGGTATTTTGTTAAATATTGCTTTATAAAAGCACAATCATGAATTTTTATTTGAAAACAATTAATGGTTAAGACATCAATGTTCTACAAACTCAATTAAAAAATAATCAGTACACTTGTCCTATAAAGAATACTGGTGGAATTACGTTTCTTACATTCCAATAAGCAGTAATTAATACATTGTTAATTAGGTTTAATAAAATATACTGATAAACTTTTTATATTTCATTTTGGATTGATTATGCTTTGCATTGTAATGCGTATTTAAAACAATTTATGAAAAATGTATGATATATTATAATAAATAATAAAATATAGAAGTGATTATAGATAATAATCAATATCGGTAAACACGATTAGGCGCATTTTACATTTTTCATAATTTGATTACGCTTGTTTTAACGAAACAATAGAACTTACATTTTGGGTAAGACATATGTACGATTGCGCGTAAAACTTACTGTGACGTTGACTGTTTAGGCATCGTTTAATTTTTAACTCATAAATATTTTTCATTTATTCAGTTGTAAAGAATTAGTATTGATAAATATGACGCTAAAATAAAAGTCATTTAATTTGGATCAGGTTGAGAGTTTTTAATAATTTAGTCCAAATTCATACAAATTAATATATAAAAATTCAATATAAAATATACAAAAAAAAAAAAAAATATAAGTATACAGTGAATATAAATTTCTAGGAATACAAAGTTGGTTAAGTTCACTTAAATAATTAATTAATTCGTCAGGTGTTTTGTTATTCTTATAGTTGTTGTATAAATCAATAATTTTATCAGAGAGTATTTTTTTTTACCATTTTGTTAACTAAGCGATGTTTAAAATATTTTACTACAAGTAAAGTTTTTTTTCGTTCTGATAAAATAATTCATATTTCGTTTACAAATTCCATGATAAATAATATTATTACTGCAGATAGTTAACTCAACTATATTATATATACATATTACACTGCATGTGAGTGCTTATATGTATAATCAGAAAATTCAAAATTACGATAAAATATGAGATAAATACGACATTTAATTATCTTAGCATTTATATTATCGTGTTACCTATTAATTCGACAACAGTGTACAATTGTGTAATCATTTTAGACACGCGCAATCGTAAACTAAAAGGGTACGTGCGCAATAATGTTTTTTCAATCAATATGAATATATTTTCACTACAAAAGATTTACTTAATAAATACAAAAAATGTACTTCAGATATACACGAGCGGATTTAATGGTCACTTCGTTGAAAAAAATTCCCGGAATTTTAACGTTAAATTGTTTAGGATATTAATATTACACTAAATCATAATAATTATTTATCTATATATATGATTTATAAACCATACAGTTGTACTTTGTTGAAATCGAAATCGCTTTCTTCAATAAATACGTTGTACTCAGATTTGGGCATTATTCGAATGAAATTTTATCTAGATGATTATTTAGATGATATTTTATTCAAATAAATTGTTATTCGAATGATTTTTTTACTATTATTTGAATAAAAATTTATTCGACTAATTTTCAACTATGATTATTCGAATAAATTTCAAATATAGATATTTGAATATTTTTCATTTATTTTATTTTGGTAAAAATATAATTGGTAAATAAAAACAGTCATATATTATAATCGATAATTGGCATTGTATTTTAAGTTACAAAATTGTGAATTATTTTATTATTCAAAAAATGTTAAAATATTTTAAATATCGGTATATTTTCACGGGACATATTTTTTTTATATTTTTTTTTTTTAACTTAAGTAGTTAGGGAACTTTGAAAACGATGGTGAAGTCAGAATTTGGTACTCGGACATAGTTTTGAAATTATGTCACTTCAAATAACTTTATATAACATGTTAAATAATTTAGAAAATAAAAAAAATGTATTTACAATTTTTAGCCCAATGGTAAATGTCTTAATATAAAATCTTAATACGGTAAATGTCAAAGTTCAAACCTAACGAGAATATTTTTTTGCATTTTTTCTAATATACAATCACAAAACATGTGATTAACTCTCGCAGCGAGGTTTTAGGTTCACATACGGAGCATAATTCCATCCAAAACATTGTCAAGGTTTGTACAAAAACTAGGTAAGGCTTAGACTATAATTCCAAATGGGATGAAGCCCCATTCTCTCGAAAAATGCCACGCACTTGAGTTTATGAGTGGAGTCGGCAGGCGTAGTGAGCGAAGTCCTAAAATTTTAAAAATTGAAGTTTCACCCGGTTTCTATGAGAATTAACGTGACTAAAAGTGGTCTAAAATAAAAATAATTATTTAACATTCAGAAAATAAAAAGCAAATTAATATCTGAGAAATCTTGCTATAGCGAAGAATTACAGGGTCAGCTAGTATTATATATTATAAAAGCTACATGTCAATACTGTAGTGTGTCATACGGCAATAATATTTGTTTCGAATAATCATAGTTGAAAATTAGTCGAATAAATTTTTATTCGATTAATTATAAATAAAAATGTATTCGAATGAATTTTTATTTGAATAATCATAGTTGAAAATAAATCGAATAAAGTTTTATTCGAATAATTGTAGAAAAACATTCGAATAATTTTTTATTCGAATAATTATCTAGATACAATTTTGCCCAACACTGGTTATACTCCAATATTTGTTTTTTTTATTTTATCATGCAAGTTTTAAAGAATACGAATTGCATTAACTTTGTTATATAATATTTGTGTAAATATAAAATATAAACAATATTAATATTAATGAGTACCTATCAAATAATTAAAAAAAATTTTATAAAAATAATAATATTTTAAATGTGATTTTTTAATATTTTACTTATTCATTTTTATCATATACTCGTATTCCTATGTTTACTTTTGAATCATGATATCGTGTAATATAAAAACTGAATAGTCAATTATTTTTATTTAATTAAAAAAAATAAAATTTAATTTTATACATTTTAAATTATACATATTCATATAAAAACACTAATTTCTTATTATATATTTGAAAACATTGCTACAAACTGCAAAAGATACTACCTAGCTTATTATCTTTTATCTAATTTTAATTTTAAAATTTTTTTCCTACTAACTCAGTCCTACTCCCGAAAACTAGAAAATATTAATAACTCTAGTCTTAATAAATTCATGCTATTACTATTATATTAATATTCATCAATGACATTTGTAAGTATTTATTTTAAATTCTTAAACAATATATTTATAATTATAAGTCTTATATTATTTTGTTATTTATAAATAAATAATTTTAATGGTTTCAATTTATTAACTCTATAACTCTTTGAGTATTCCCACGTGAATTAATATATGAATAAATCATGAGCAATAGTTCTGTAATTTATTTTTATACATTATAATAAACGGGGATAAATACTCAACAGTATTTTTCAGTAAGGTTTCTATCCTTTCAATCGTATTTTCATATTGCTCGATTTAAATAACAATAATTTGGTTTACATTTCTTTTGTTTTTCTTAGTGTGGATCGATTTAAAACTCAAATATTCTACTTGTGCTAACGAGTTGAAATAACTTTGGGTGCACAAAAATGTAAACTAATTGAACAACATTTATTGACATTCACATAAATCACATTTTTAATACTTTATGTATATTACTAGAACAAAGACGTTGTCAACGCAATATTGTTAATATTCAAAAAATCGAAAACCTGGTATTTTTTTGTTTTCGAAAGTACATAAATCGTATTTATATATAAACACTAAAAACCATTCACTATTCATATAACATCTAATAAGTATACGCTATATTATTTATACTCCAATATATTTGCCTTGAAAAGTTATTAGAAATTCATTACTAATCTTTAGTCTTTGATAAGAATAATTTTAATTTTTACCTGAGGGATTTTGAAGAGTCGTAATAAATTTGCTACTTGAATAGATGTAACACTTGAAGCGGCGCCAACTACACCAGATATTACTTTTCTAACTTGTGATTTGTTACAATGAACATATTGAGTGTCATCTATGTTGCTGATGGAACCTGTGGAAAAAGTTTAATTTAATTTAACGCATACATGGTATAATATATGTAAATGAAATAAAAATATATTAATAAAAGCAAATATATAGTGAGCTCATTTTATCTTATACTTCGATATCAAAGACTATTAATGGCTTACAATCAATGATTTTATATTATATATGATTAATACTTTAATTTATACTTTAATTATTATTAACAATATCACTACTTTTAGGGAACAATCAAAGTGTATGATTTGAATAATCTTTCCATCTTATTATGTGTGGGTTGCGCTAAAAAACATTATTTTATAGTATTTATAAGGAACTTAATGTATAATAATTTATTTTATAAAAAATTAATATTATCTGTTTTAATTGTTTATTCAATATATACAACTAATCTTTATAAATACCCAATGGCCTATGATGAAAAGTGTCTTCTCTTCAATAATAACTTGTTATTTCATTGGAATTATAGCTTCTTAATTTTTAATTTTTTTAGATTCTGAATGGAGTGATGGAATCTATTGGTTTTACAATGATGTGCGTTTTTTTTTTATTTTTTTTTTTTTTTTGTGTCTGACGACACCTTTTTTAGCAGTAAAAATGCTACGATTTGCTTAAACAGCAACTTATCTGAAAGGAATGTGAATGTAGATGGTACTTTGGCAAGTCAAAAATTCAACTTTTTCAATACTTTTTAAAAAAAATCGAAAAAAACGATAAAAAAATTACGAAAAAACGGGAAATTTTACGCAATACCACGTTTTTATAAATTACATTTTGATCAAAAATGATACAAAATGCTCTAACTCAAAAACCAAAAATCGCTACAACTTGAAATTTTCACCAAATCTTTATATTGACTTTTTCTATACATGGTTAAGTTTTCAAAGTATTTTCACAAATTTTGAATTATTGATAGACAATTAAAATTTTCGATTTTTTTAAAATTTTTGTTGTTAAACATCTATACAATTTAATTGGCAGACCAAAAACTCTTGAAATTGAATACAAGGTTTATAATAAGTTAAACTTATCGTAACTAAAAAATAATCGGTGATTGGTTTAATCAAATTTTTTTTATAAGCCCTTAATGCTCAAATTTGTATAAAATGTGTAAAAATAACGATAATTTGCAAGTTATTTTGTAGATAAAAATTCATAAAATTTTTTCTGTTCATACTTAAGGTTCAAAATTTTAACACTAGGTTATCTATAAGCTACTCTTCAAAAACCATTAAAAAAATTTCTACCGGACTTAGAGGAAAAAATTTTATGACTGTTTGAAATTTAAATACTTACGAAATTGCATAAAATAGCGATTTATTCTCAAACGATTTTAAATATTTGTTATAATTCAAAAAGTATAAGTCGCAGATTTTTGAAATTTTTACCAACTGGCATAAAATTGGCATTTCCTTTATGTCATATTTTTTTCAAAATATTATATTGATTTTAAAGCCACTTATCGGCATTTCAAATATTCAATTTTTTTACATTTTTTTTTTTTTATAACTGGTGATAAATAAAATTTGGCTCGTACAAAATACTTGAAAATTTAATAAAAGATTTCACAAAAGTAGTTCTTATTGTTATTCAAAAATTATTAAAATCCATAGGCACAATTTTTTTTTATATGCGTTTGAACAGTGAATACTGACATAAAATTACATGTAAAATATAATAAAATGTATAATATTCTAGACTGACAAACTATGTCGCTGTATGCAACTATCAACTCATCCTAATTGAAAAATATATTTATCGTTTCAAAATAAAATATACTTATTACAATACTTATAAATAACAATGTATTATATCCTAGACAAACATATCATCTCCGTTCAGAATCGTTTTTCGTATACAATGATACCTATCATTGAATTCAAATTTAACAAATCCATCGTACTAATGACCTATCCTATAAACGAGGTGCACTCCACACCCAACTGTACAGCAGAGCGAGGCCCATCCAGTTCTTTTTTTAGTTACAAATGTGATTAAGGT
This sequence comes from Sipha maydis, assembly GCA_034509805.1. Lineage (NCBI taxonomy): Eukaryota > Metazoa > Arthropoda > Insecta > Hemiptera > Aphididae > Sipha > Sipha maydis. Next base: position 141,338 of record JASXSY010001463.1, on the reverse strand, counting down.
CAACAAAATTTTTATTACGTAAATTGTATCGAACGTTTTTAGATTATCTAAGGGCATTAAAATTCGATATTAAATTATTATTATTATTTGTTATTATAGAGTTAAATTATATTATAGGTTTTATACTTATTTGTATATTATATTTAAAAAAAAGTATATTTTTCTAAAACATATTTGTTCCTAGACTTATTTATGTATTTATGTGACTGGTAGTCATAGTGTATGTAGATAAAAATGTATTCAACTTAATAAAAAATAAAATAAAATAATTAAAAAAACCACATAGGTAATATGTATTATACATACATAATGCAGAGATTTAATAAATTACTTTTGCACAATTATATGCCTTCAATCCAAATTAATCAACGGGTTTGCACACGTACACAACACACATTCAAGCACAAATGTTTTCAAAGGATCGAATAATGCTTTATTAGACATTGAAGTGTCCGTACAAGTATATTCAATTTAACGAATAATAAAAGGCCAGAAATAACAAAAGCCAACCATACTGCCATTTACTATTTCATTCAGTTTTCGTAATTTTTAATAAATTGATAGACTTATTTTCTAAATAGACACTATGTTTTTAAATATTCTTAACTATTGATGTTATAAATCATTTCTGTAAGACATTAAAACAGTTCTCAAAAAAATTGTAACACCAAATCCTATATATAATATTCCAGACGGTAAAATTGTTTTTTTTTTTTTTTTAAATTCTGAAATATTAAGTTTAAATTAAATTTAAATTACATTTAATTTACAAAAATATGGTTGCTCAAATGAGAACTATGGGCATATGATATTCAATGTTTCATATTGAACTCAAAAATTGTTGAACTTAATTAAAATCCTTTTACATAGATCCTATATACGTCTCCCGCAGTAAATCCCTAAACATCTTATGAATCCAATTAAATTCCATTTTCTGAACTTAAATTTTACCGTACTTTTGACCCTCGAAAAATAATTATTTATGAAAACATTCATGTATAATATAACATATAGTAACTAATATACCATTATAACTCAATACCACTATGACTCGACTGCGTTTGAAAACACGATTATTATTATGAATAAATATTTAATCGGTAAATTCATGTTTACACATTTATATTACAGGAAGGTAGTTTTAGTTTTATCGTAAATGATTTATAAATTATCACATATCTACCCAACAAAACCACATAGTACTAGCGGCTTACATGGTATTCAATAACTGCCTTAGGCTCAAATTCATTAACTGTGGTTTCAATATACCGTCTTGTCGGTTATATTATTCTGTTACCTTTAAGCATATGGCTTAAAATACAAAACACTTAAATGACAGCATCAAAATTGAGAACTTGTTATAAATAAGTGCAGGTTATAACACATGCAGGTTATTATACTTATATAACTACACTTTAAGAAAATATAGAGCTAAAAAGCTATTGCTTTGAATTGAATGTATTTATTTTTATTTCGTACGATAAATTTATATTTTAATTTAAATGAAACTTTTTTCCTTCTTTTGTATATTATCTGCAATTCCCTTGTACGCTTCGATTACGATCGATACGGTGGAAATAATATTGCTGACAAGGAAATACTCGTAATGTCGCTTTCCTCAAAATCGGACTGTACAGTAATAAGTTGGCATGGTCAATAATGAAGAGTTTATATTTAATAAAATTAATGTTACTATTAAGAATTCGAAATACAACCACGAGTTCTTAAATTTTTACGTAAACTGTTATTATTAAAACGTAATAATAACAGTACACTTAAAACTATCTCTTATAATTATTTATTTAATAATAAAAGAAAACTTATTACCAAAACGTTTTTCACGAAAGACAATAACATTATAGTGTTATAATAAATTGCGTAAATAATATTGTGTTACAAAAGCAATTCAGTTCATCAAGAATTCATGTATCACATGTTCATCAAATTAATATATCAGTAAACTTTCGTTAACATTTATATTATAGTGATATATTCATGAATATAAAACCATTTATTTTGAAAGTCTCCTTTCGACCATTTTCACAACACTTATGATACAGCCTTTACTACATTTATATTATTTCTTCAACTACTTACTAAATATTTGCTTGTTATTGCTGATTTTATTTTTTTATTTATTTATTATTTTTAGTAAACTATTTTATCAAAACGTTATTAATATTATTCACTGTTACTTTAAATATTAAAAAACATATCATCTTCTTCTTCTTCTACTTCGCCTTCCTCCCAACTATATGGGGTCGGCCACCCTTGTCCTACACCTCCACTTTACTCGGTCAATCACATCTCCTCTGCACACACCGACAGCCCTCATGCCATTCTCCAAAGTCTCCAACCATCTCTTTTTTTGGTCTTCCTCTTCCTCTTTTCCCTTCAACGTCTATCTTCATAACCACTCTTACTGCATTCGTTTCCTCTCGCCTCATCACATGCCCAAACCATCTCAGCCTATTTTCTCTCATCTTGTCCAAAATTGGCGCTACACCAACACTACCTCTCACGTATTCATTCCTTATTCTATCTTCTCTTGTCGCTCCACTCAACCATCTAAGCATTCTCATTTCCGCGACACTCATACTTTGTTCTATTCTCCTGTTAACCGCCCAACACTCTGAACCATACAGTATAGTTGGTCTCACTACACTTTTATAAAATTTACCTTTCAGCCTCATTAGAATTCTCTTATCGCATAACACTTTCGATGCTTCTCTCCATTTCCTTCACCCGCACTTAATCCTATGTTTTACATCCATGTCAAAGCACCCGTCCTTTTGAACAAAAGATCCTAAATATTTAAAGCTCTCAACTTCACCTATCACATCACCATCTATTGTCAGTTGTCTCCTCATTCTTTCAACTTTTTGGTCTCTTTGTCCAAACTCATACTCAATATACTCAGTTTTATTTCTACTAATTCTCAATCCCTTTTCTTCTAGGGCTAACCTTCACTTATTTAACCTATTATTGACAACTTCTAGGTTTTCTCCTATCAGAACTATATCATCCGCAAACATCATACACCATGGTATCTCACCCTGTATCTCCTTTGAAACCTCATCCATTACCACTGAGAACAGGTAGGGACTTAGAGGTGACCCCTGGTGCACACCTACTCCTATATTGAAACCTTCTGATACTCCACACCGACTCTTGACACTAATACTCGACCCTTCATACATATCCTGGATCAAATTAACATACATTTTTGGGACATTTTTTCTCCTTAATGCCCACCTTAAAACTTCCCTTGGCACCCTGTCATATGCCTTTTCTAAATCTATAAACACCATGCATAGTTTTTTATTCTTTTCTCTGTACTTCTCTACTAATTGCCTAACACAAAATAATGGCTCCATTGTCGATTTTCCTGGCATAAAACCAAACTGGTTTTCTGATATCGACGTCTCACTTCTTATCCTTTTCTCTATAATCTTTTCCCAGATCTTCATACTATGACTCATGAGCTTTATTCCTCTATAGTTCCCACATTCTTGTATGTCTCCTTTTCCTTTAAATATTGGTACAATAAAACTCTTTCTCCAATCTTCTGGCATTTTTCCCTCTATCAGTATCTTATTAAAAAGATTTTTCAACCACCCAATGCTTACATCCCCTAACATTTTCCACACCTCTACAGGTACTCCATCTGGTCCTACCGCTTTTTTCTTTTTCATCGCCTTCACCGCATCTCTCACTTCCTCCTCACCCACTAGACCAATCATTCCTTCATTCCATGACATACTCTCTAAAACTTCTTTTGGATATTCCTCGTTCAGTAATTTCTCAAAATATTCTTTCCATCTTTTTTTCACATCCTCATTTTTTGTTAAAACTCTCTTATCCTCATTTTTTATACACCAGACATCTTGGAAATCCTTGGATCGCTTTTCTCTCACCTTCGCCAGTCTATAAATTTATTTTTCTCCTTCCTGTGTTCCTAGCCGCTCATATAACTCATCATACCTATTAAGCTTTGCTTTGCTTACAGCACTTTTCACTATTTTACATACATTTTTATACTCTATCCAATCTTCCCTCTTCCTACTTTTCTGCCATACCTTAAATTGCTTTTTCTTACTCGCTACTACTCTCTGAATCTCCTCATCCCACCACCACGTTTCCTTGTCTTCTGGTAAACTACTTTTGGTTTCACCAACAACCTCTTTTGCTATGTTCTTAACACAAGTGACCATCCTTCTCCAAACCTCATTTATATCTCCCTCAACATTCCACACAGCTTTTTCTTTTAATTTCTTTATAAACTCCTTCTCTTTGTTTCTTATTAATTTCCACCACCTAAGTCTGATCTTCTTCCCTGTATTCCTTCTTTTGTTCATCTTTTTTCCACTACACCATACTTCCATTATCATCAACCTATGTTGTGTTATTACACTCTCTCCAGGAATTACTTTACAATCCTTTACTCTTTTTATATTGTCTCTCCTCCACATAAAATAATTAATCTGCGACCTATTTCTTCCACTCTTGTATGTTATATAATGCTCTTCTCTTTTCCTAAAATATGTATTGATTACTGCAAGCTCATACGATTCTGCAAAATCCAAAACTTTTTCTCCAGCCTCATTCCTCTCGCCAAAACCATACTCTCCATGCACTCTTTCATACCCTACCCTCTCACTCCCTACGTGACCATTCATATCACCACCAATCACAGCATCCTCATTTCCTGGTATTCCTTGCATCACCTCATCCATCTCTCGCCAAAACTCTTCCTTTTCACTTTCTTCACATCCTACTTGCGGTGCATACGCACTTACTACGTTTAATACTTTCTCCTTGAATACTAATTTTACCGTAATAATTCTATCACTTTTCCTTCCTACGTCGACTACCTTAATTTTCATCTCATCATCCAATATTACTCCAACGCCATTCCTAGTACTAGTCCTACCTGAATATATTACCTTATTTTTAGCCCTCTCCTATTTCTTTTGCTTTCTCTCCTTTCTACTTAGTTTCCTGTACACAACAAATATTAACTTTCCTTCTCTTCAATACTTCTGCTAATTCTCTACTTCTGCCTGTCAACGTTCCAACATTCCACGTGCCTATTCTCACTTTAAATCTATCCCTCATACCTAGACTCAGATTTAACCCGGGGCGCAATGGTGATGTCCCAACACCGTTGACATTACCCGTGTTGGGTAGACCTGCACACATATCTGGTGGAACAGCTACCACACTGGCTGTCCGGGTGGTATCACACACTTCAACATCCAGGTCTCCTCCTCCTCTAGATATAATATTTCCTCTCACTTGTTGTCCCCGCGCACATCCGAGATGGGACAAACCGCCTAAGTATCGATAAGGACTCCTCATTCTATTTGACATAATTTTACACCGGCTGTCGACCTGACGCAACCACATTAGTCGCCCCTTACGACTGGCTGTGGAAACCGTGGAAATATTCTGACACCCCTTTCCACAGGGAATTATAAAAATTTTCGATAATAAATGAAAACCTGTTGAATGTCTGTTAACAACGCGGATTAAAATCGTATTTGTTTATTTTTGGTCTTAGAAAAAAAAAAAAAAAAAAAAATTTTTAGAAAATAATTATCACTTGTTGATTTCCGGTTGGCAACGTCGTAAAAAAAAAAAAAAATATTAAAAAACATATATGAAACTATAAAATGACGCATCATTTTATCTTTAAAATAATATATATATACATTTTTTAAGCAATATATACCACTCACTTACGCAAATGCATGAATATAAAATAAATAGCTTAACTTTTATTAACTCATAAAATATACCAAAAATGCAAGCAATATTGTCGTATTACATATATTGTATACTATACAACCATAACACTTCTGTGGGCACAATAATTTCGACATACTAGAGTGCATTACAAAAGACTATGCGTTGAACATATTTGTACAACGCATGAAAATTACTGAAATCGATACAGATAATTTCTTCCAAAACAGTTGATAACAAGTATAGCGTATACTAGTATGGCACGCATAGCTATTCATTTCAATACATAGAATATATTATATAACTTTTAACGCTAATTCACTTTAATCGACGGTGCGGATGTACTGCAAAAATTCAAATTAAATGGTATTTTTCGAAGAACAACTTAATTACAATGTGTCAGAAAATAGTACGAATGCGTACAGAATAAACATGTAAATATGAATACGCATATCGCGTAGTGAGTCCTATTCCCGACTTAATCCCTCAGCTTCTACATTCTACACAAATTGACTTCTCTCTGTTTCAATCTGTTTCCGAAGAGTTTTGTCGTTTAAATTACTATGGCATAACCATAACAATATTTTTATTTTATTTTATTTTTTTGTTTATTTAAATGTTGTGTGACATATCAAATCTTGGTAACATAATATAACTTTATAATAGTAGTACAATTTTTATGTTCCGATTGATACAAATAATATATTAGCCTTCCTATATTCCGTTTTCTGCAAACACATTTTCGAGAAGTAAAACGATTTAAAAATAACGCCTTTGAGCGCTACAAATTTATACCATCCATGTGTGTAAGAATATGTTTTCAAGTATTAATTTATTTTAAGAGATTCACGCCCCAGAGGCGGCCAACCCTAATATTTATTACTATGTATTTCACTCGATAGTATTTTTTTGTTGGTGCCAAGTTATTTTAAAAAACTATGTTATGTAAAAAATATTTTTTTTTCCATATTACCATCAACTGCTACTCAGAATTATTATTAGTACTGAGAATTTCAAATTAATAGTTAGAAATGTAAAATTTAAATTTTAAAATAACAATTTTAATTTTTTTCATTTGTGAATGTGAATGTTTACTGAGTCATGGATTTTATAATAGTTGGTTTATTTTCAGTCAAAGGGAACATTTTAATATAATTTAATGGTTATTATTACGTGTTTTTGAATGAAAAATATATTTCAATTTAATATAAAATTATAGCATTATACCCCAACAAATTATAAAAAAAATCACTTCATATATTAAATATAAAAGTTAGAACATTATTTTTTGAAGTAAAAATTGAAATGTATAAGAAAACATTACTTTTAAACAGTGGCATACAAATGGTGGGTTTGAAATACATCTCTACAGGGATTAAAAAAAATATAGTTTTTAAATGGTTATAATTAAAAATATGAACATCATGCATATTTTTAAGTGTGTGTAAAATGTAGTATTTGACAATTATAATGAAATTATAAAAATCATAAAATGTTCATACGAGGAGGTAAACAAATAGACGTTTAATATTTGTATAAAAAATATGTTTACAAATTTAATATATGCTACTGATTCAAATTACTTTCAAATATATATGTGTGGTTCAATAAATTCACAGGAATTATGAATAATCATACTAGTGAGTATTAATATAAATTATAATTAGGTACATTTATAATTCAGTTTATTATTATTAATTTATTTTTATTGTGTTATACAAAAATGTATTTTGTATTAACTAAGGAAGTTGTTTTAATTCTAGTTTTGTAATCGAGTTAAGCTGTTGACAACTTTTGTTTTCTAAATGATCATAAATACATAATATAAATTGTAGATACAACTCTTTTTTTGAAATTCAAAGAAATAATATTATATACCTGCCAGTATTATAATAAGTGTTAAGTACATAATAAATATATTTTATACCATGGAACACAATATTTTTTTCACATTGGCATACTAGAATTTTTAAAATCTATAATTCAAAACTATTTTTCATAAAACCAATTACCAATCATATAAATATGAAATATTCTGTGAATCAATTATTAACTTTATAATAGCTATTTTAAGTTAATAAGCATAATAATGATACTTAATTATGTCTTCAAGGTACTATACTTATAAATTACAAATAACATACGTCTACAATATTCTTTACAATATTATACTTGTAATAAAACGCATTGGAATACTTTTCAAACCTTTTTGATAAATAATTATTTTATCAAACATAATACTGTGGCATTGTACCAAGCATTGTTTTCAAATCTATAACATATATAATTAAATTCATTAAAAAATCTTTCTTGGAACCGTGCTTAGCGATGATGAATTTTTAATGAAATTATAAATGATACATTTTTTTATTATAATAATAATTTATCTTTTTTTTTTTGTCTTAAGCTTATATTATAGGATACGTTAAAGTCAAGTAAAAACAACGAATTAACAGATCGTATTTTCTTGATCATCATTTCCAAGCGAGTAATCAGTATTTACTGTAACGACATAATATGCGATATTGTTCGTACCATTAGGTTTAGAATATTCTGCTGACCTTAATTTCCTATAACATTTGTACAATTTACCGTCACAGATCAAGCTTGAATTTATTGCGGTCGTTAAGAAAACACGCTATATTAACGAGAGGTTGTGACGAATTGCATTTTTAAAGTACACCATAGCGGTATGGTAACAAGTGTTCATGAACATCGATGTACGCAGAGAATATACGCAACTTCCACTATTTAACTTTTATTTTTTAGGTAAAAACTAAGAACATTAAAATAAAAAATCATTCATATCTAAATAAAACAGTTGTTGAGTGAATATTACGGTACAATTTTTTCATAAATTTACAAGATTTTTCAGCTATAAATTACACTACCAGTTATCACAAAGCATTCAGTAGATGATATTTTTCGACTCTCAAACGTATATAAAAGTATTTTCAGAGAAATATCAATGGGCAGATAAAATATAGATGATCTATAAAGACTGTTGCATTACGGTTACGAACGTTTTACCATTTTACATACAAAGCGCAATCGAACTACAGTCCATTTGATATAGGTGTCGTAATTTTCAAGAATTTTTCAGAACACATTTTAAAAGTATTAATATATTGCATAATAATTTTTTTTAATTTTTTTTTTTTTAAATAAATTAATTTTCCCAGTATACATAAAACCCAATATGCATTTATATATATATTATTTTCAAGATTGATATGTTATAAGCTATGTAATAACTGGTTATTTAAAATAACAAATACATGTAAGTACACGAATAATCGATATAATGATTTAATGTTCATTTATATTTTCTGTAAATAACAGTACCTATGTTATATTGATGTGGTCGGATTTTAGTTTTAAGTCAGCTGCAGTTGACTGGTAGTTGTTGTGACATGTGTCAATATTTTCATACAAAATATTAATTTAGTACTCACTGTGCTTCGTAAGATTTATCAAGGTAAAAATAACGAGAATTGAAAATTGGATATAGATATATATTCAAAAGAAGTCTGAAATTTAATAAGGTAAGAAATGTATAATGGTGAATGGTTATTAATATAATGTACTTAAAAACTTTAACATTATCCGGTCTTGGGGTTCTAATATAATTTAACATATTGCAGAACGATGCAGTTATCACGGAGTATATAAATTATTATCATCAATAAAAAAAAAAAATAAATAATAATTTTTATGTATACTAATTGTATAGTTTATCTGATAAGTTAACATAAAAAAAATTATTATCAAACTTTTTAATTTATGTAGCAGAGGGAGAAGTGAGATTTTTTAAAATTTATAAGGAAAGCGTAGAGTTAAAAAGTTTTGGAACGCTATTTGTTTTAACGTTTTTTCGCTATTTTCCGAATATATTTGTAATACTAATATGTAATATCCTAACCTTCGTCATACGTCTTAGTGGTCTTAGTGTCCGTAATACTATTTATTCGGCGGGAGTACGACGATATACGAGATTTGTGTGTCCGCTAATACGGGAAAATGCAGTGTACCTACCTCACGTATAAGGAAACAAGGGTCGCCGTTCGCTACACTACACGGTAACGAGAATCCACCGTGGTTAACCGACATAGACTGTACAACGAACAAGACACCGGAAACATATGTAAAATCCTTCAAATAATGCTGTACTTCTGCGGTCAAGGATAAAACAATTATTTTGTAAATTTCCATTAAATGCAACGACATGTTATGTAACAACAGTGTAAGTGATTCAATTCTCATTAAATATATATATTATATGTATACATGTTCTCAATAGCTAAAATTTGAATAGCATAACTAATCATTGAATGCAATTGTTCGTTAAATAAAACATTATGAGGTGCATACGCTCTTTCATGATTTTACCTATATTTAAATATTTTTAAAGCCAAATAGTCTTAACGATGGTTTTGAATTTTATGCTGAAAAGTATTTTGTTAAAAATGTATAATTATTTTAACTATCCATATTCAACTATTAATACTTCAGCAGCTTAATGTAATGAGGAAATATTGATTTATTTTGTACCCAAACACGTGCCTATTTACTGTACCATAGTAGATTAAATATTAACATTATAAAATAAGCAATATCTGTAAGACAAATTAATCATCAAAATGTGTTACATATCATCAATAATCCACTTATATATACTCTAAAATAAATTTAAATATTATTTAAAACATTCTAATTATACTTTAAATAATTCAACATATATCATTTGTCGTTACAAATATAATATTATTTTATTACATGCATTAAACATTAAATATTTATTTTTTTTTGTCAGTGAAAAACTTTTGGTCAATACATCTGCAATCCTATTTTTATTCAGTATTTCATTTGATTGAAAATTAGATCCAAATTAAATTTCAAAAATTAGAAATTTTCTCGATAGTATTTAACTATCAAAATTGAACGTTAAGTTGTGTTTTGGTAAGAATAAAATTGTTTGGATAAAACATGTACATGTATCTCATTTAATTTTTCAAGGTTAAAGAGTCTCAATGAAGAACAAGCCTCAAAAATCATCAAATTGATTCCAAAATACAACTAACTTAACCTTTAATTACGTATCCAGGGTGTTGTCAGCACCCCATTACTATAATATTGTAAATAAAAAATTATTTACGATGGCCACACTGTTATGCCTCTTGGTACCTTTCTATAAAATAGTACATAATACTTCACTATCAAAAAAACATTCATTTCGATAATATGTGAATCGTGATATCATTATTATCAGCTTGGGGTGTTCTTAATACCCCACATACGTATTAACTACAAACTTTTTTATGATAAAAATTATATTTTTAGCGAAGTAACTTTTTGATAATTTATTACATTTATGTCTATTCAAGTGCTATTTAACTATGATAAAATTTACTACAATGGCATCTGAAAGAAAACTTGAGAAAATAAGACTTCTATTACAAGGGATTAGTGATAATGAATATAATTATATTGATGAGTCGTCGGAAAGTGAATCAAATATTTGCGAACAAGTGTTGGAGAATAGTGATACTAAACAATCTGATAATTCAGATGACGATGATTTGACGTTATCAGATCAGGCCGATGTTATGATAGGAAAGGACAAAACGACTATTTGGAAAAAAGCTGTCGTTGGTAAAAATGTTCGAACAAGAATTTAAAATATTGTTACCCGTTCACCAGGCCCCAAACTTATAGCTAAACAAATGAAATCTTCATTAGACTGTTATAATTTGCTTGTAAATAATGTTATTTTAAATTTAGTTACTGAATGTACTAATATTTACATCGGAAAAGTGTTTAATTATAACTAAGAATATCGAGAAATGAAAACACCCCACATACCTATTTACGTAAATTTTTATCACATACCTAATTAAAGGTTAACAAACTCTAACTTTATCTATTTTTTATAATAAAATTATGAACTGATTGTATATTTAAAATATTAAAAAAATTCTAATTTAATATGTTAAATAATTTGGATAATAACTATAGCAGTTTAAGCCTTCAATCTTAAATAAAAAATAAAAAAAAGGAAGTCTATAAAATATTTAATTAATTCACAAATCATAATAATCCACCTTTGTTTATTAATACATTTAAAATATTTAAACTGACGAAAAAACTAAAACTCGATTTCAAATAAAACTCTTAATTTATTAGCAGATTCTAGTACTATTTATTTTTCATTATTTTATAATGCTTTTAATCATCAAATAATGACTAATATATTGTATGGTCGATGTAATAAAATATGCAATTATGAATAATAGGACTTTGCTAATTGGTACGTGTAATTTAAACAACTATAATTTGACTCTAAAGATACTATTTAAGTCAAACAAACAAAAACAGTCCCTTCGCACTAACATAAATACAGAATTAAACATAAAAATATTATAATATAAAAATCTATTTTAGTTATTATTATTTTTCATCGATCAGTCAATCAAAACAAATACTATTTGACAAGTAAAATAAAGACGGTAAAAGTGTGTTTTTATTGAATGAAATAAATATCAACATTACGAATATGAACGTCACGGCTGACTTCAATAATATTTGGATACGATTATTTTTTCATTGGAATATTATTTTTATTTAATTGCATTACAACATTTATTTTGTTGAACAACATTGATCACTCAGTCCACAGTTTCAATCTAAAGCAATAATGCTCCATCAAGTAAATTAACACTTGATGAACTTTATAGTCACCTCATGGTAAGCTGACTTTTATAATTTATTCAAAATGTTTTGTGAAAATATATCGATTGACATTATTCGGTGTCATGGAATCTATATAACTCCGGAACTCTTAAATAATTAATTATACGTCATACCAATCACTTGGAAAGCAAATTCAATTACGTATGGGTAGATTTTAAGAATATTTCTTACTTACGTTTATAATTAATTCTCAACTAAGTTTTTCGAGTAAACTAAAATATTTAAACAAAAGAAAAATGTATTTGATGTTTTAAAAACATAAACTACCTGATAAATTTTAAAATAATTTAATAATTAACTTAATTAATAAGTTTTTGTTATAAATTATGACAAAAGCAAAAAAAAAGCTTTACAAAACCATATTCTTTGTTAAAAGTAATTTTGTTCGATACATTTTTAATATAATTTCACGAAAAGATATGTGAATGGTATTATCATTTTTTAAATCATCTTATATATTACAAAACCTATAAATGTCATTGCGGGATGACTTATTTTATCTAACTTTTCACATTTTTTATTCACTCTTTACTTCACTTATTGCGAATTTTTTTTATCAGCGTAATATAGAGTATATTTCAACAAACGTTAACTTTCTTTCTTTTTTTAAATCACATTTTAAACAACAATTATGAAATATACTTTTATACTTTGAATGCGTTTAAAAAATACAAAAAAAAAAAATTTTATCATATTAATAATATAATATTTTATCATCATTTATAGGTATAAGAATCGGGGCATTTTGATACAGAATGCGAAGTAGGAATAAGTAAGGAGCATAACGCGTCATCTTGTCAGTGACGCTTAAACGTTGTGACGTAACAAGTAATAAATTAATTTAGCACTAACTTTTTGAAACTGATCATTGTAATAATTCATTCAAGAATTGGAGTTAAGGGATTGAAAATTAATATAATAATTTATAACAAATATTCCAATTTCCAATTGATTGAGCATACTAATATCTCATGAATCAATTCTTGAAATATTTTATCTACAATATACTAAGTAGTTGTATAATTCTATCCCGACTATAATTACAAAATTAACAGTAACCACTTCATCAAAAACAAACAATTTAAAAGAATATTATGTTTTTTATTATTCATAAATCTCATATATTCCATGGACTTTAATTAATTCCTTTTGTTTAGTTTTTACGTTATACTTTATATTTATTTTTACATTATTTGGATAATATTTATAAATATAAACAATTAAATAAATGCTGTTAAAAATACATTTGCATAAATAAATGAGTTTTTAATTCTCTAGCATACACATTGTGTTAGATACGTAAAATTTTTTACAGAACTCAACTGATACGTAAGCAACAAAGCATATAAAAAAACTTTCTTAAAAATACAAAATATTCTGAACATATGGATAAATATTAAACTAAAATCTGAAATATGGAGTTATTTTTTTTATTTTTTTTTTGTCTTACCTTCTATACATTTAATTAAATATCACTTTACTTAGGTTTTACAATGAGTTTCAACAACATTATATACATCAAAATTTTATATTAATCGTCTAAGTTAAGCAAGTACCATAAACTATACAAAAAAAATGAAACAAAATTATGTACCAATAATATTTTAAAATTCAATAAAAATCCTAAAATAAATGAAATTACAATATGTAAAAATTGTTGTTAAACTTTTCAAAACGGTTGAACAATTTTCATGATTCTGTCGTTATTGTAATTTTTTAAAAACTCTAAAATAAAAAAAATATATACTTCTAATACTACTATTTGAAGTACTTGTCCAACCTTTCAATGAACAAAATTACATTTAACAGCTAAATGTTCGTTGACCCTTTACATACAATATTTAAAAACATATATCGATAATAGATTCAAATTAAATTCATTTTTTATATTTATAATATAGCTATTATACAACTCATATGATCATAATAGTTTTCATTGTGACGATAAAATCAAAATCGTTATGATCACTATATATTTCAGCGGAAATGCAGCAGGATTTCTAATATGATAATTAATAGGCAGTATCAAAAATACATACGTATATGTATAAATCAATATTTGTTGAATAATTATGTTTACGTAAATAATAATATATGAATTTACACACGCAAAAATACTCGATATTGATTTTTATTGGTACAATGTTTATTTATTTTAGCAATAAAACCAAAAACCAATGGACATTTTTAAATGACAACAATTTATACATATATATTATATATATAAATTGATTTCTAAAACCTATTTATACGTAATGGTCAGTATTTTCACTATTTTTTCTTTTGTTGACCAATATTCTATCCCAGTAAATATTATTTCGAAGGAAATAAATAAACTAAACGAAAATATGATCGTGTCATATTCTGATTGAATAAATCACGAAGTAGAAGTGAAAAGTCGTGTTAATTTCATTTTAAAAAAATACATCAATTGCTACAAAAATGAAATTAAATAGTATTAGAATGAAACTGCACATAAAGATACACATTATTATGTGAGGTTCGGCATCATTAGCGGAAAAATAACTTTAAAATGAAAATGAATAAGAAAGTGCTAGTAATTTTTCAAGTTGTGAAGATTTTAACTAAAATAACCGATAGCAGTTATCAGTACCGGTAATAGCGTATCAATTGTATACTCGGAAAAGTGTTTGATGAGGTTCTCCCTACTTTGCGAAATCGAAAAGACTTATTATTTAATCTATGGCAATGCGATACCGCTACCCAGTGATCATCATATAACAGGCGTCTATAAGGATCGTTTTGACGATGGCCAAGCTGTGGTTACCTATAAAATGATGTTAACGGCTAACGGCCGTATATATTCACTATATTATTAAGTATTCAGTATTCACTTGTGTTGTGTGATGTGCGACGGTATAAATGGACGAACTAGACATAGAATTATTAGTAGAGTTGGTCAATTTTACTCGACTTAAATCGATTACTTAAATTCAATTCATTATTCTATTAAAAAATAAATATTAAAACTATAAATAACAGGGAGCCAAATATTTCCGATAGAATGAATAAATGATGGTTTAAATTAATAACAATAAATTGTTAATGTTTTTGTATCATAATAATGACATTTTATACAAATTAGTAAAAACGATTTTGTTCTTGAGTACTTGACGTTTTTCAACTACTCGATTTTTTCGCAAGTACTTAACATTTTTCAAGTAATCGAATTTTGAACTTAACTCAAAATAATTTGCACTCGACTTGATTCAACTTTTTTTTAAATAAAAATCAATACTCATCGACCTCTAATTATTAGTCTATATGGAATATGAAGATTCACTGGAAAAAAAAATCATTTAAAGAGAACATATAGTTTAAAAATTGTGCCACTGAGGGTGCTTTTCTAATCTTACTAATCAGCCATCAGTACTGCAATGATGAAAAATTTTAGCAACATTTTTATGTCCATGAGTTGACACCGGCACATTATGCTGAAATTATGTAACTGATATCAACAATTTTCTAGGAATTCACTTGATTTTGCAAGGGTATTCTTGAATTTTGCTAGGGTCCCTGCTATCTCTGATGAGGTTTCAAATTTGGCGTCAGCACTGTAAAATTGTCCGATTAAAAAACAAATAAAATAAATTTGTGAAATTATTCAGTTGAATTTGAAAAAATGTGCAAAATCTTTTTTTGGCTTCATTATATATATGATACCACTATCTTCTCCCATTATGAATTTCTGGTTTTAAAACAAATATTGTTGACTAAAGTAAAATTAATATTACTAAATATAAATAAATTAATAGTACATATATGTAAAAATGTAAGTATGTTTGTAAAAAATATGTATTGAATAAGTAATATCGTTATATAGATAATAGTATAGCTAAAGACAAAGGAGGCACTATTAATATCAAACAATATTATATAAATTGATATTATATTTTTAAGTTAGACAGTGCACTATTGCTGATGTTAAATTATGGAACCACTCCTTGGAGAACAGGAGCCCAAGAAAATCCAAAAGTACCCTTATAAAATGTAGCAATTTCAACTGAATAATTTGATATACATTTTTTTTAAAATCGGACAAAGTGCCATTACGTTCACAAAGATGACACCGGCATATTTGTTCATGGATTTCCAAAGTTTATGGGCCCTTACAAATTCCAAAAATACATTGGCAAAATCTAGCGAATTCCTAGCACATTTTTGATACCAGTTCCATGACTCTAGCATAATGTATCGAAGACATAATGTACTTGATGAACATAACATTTTCATTTAACACTAGTATTGTTTGACTATATACTGAATCACAAAAAATATAACTTTACTTACAAATCATATAATTGATACAAAAAAACCTATTTTTTTCTCGTCCAATTTTAATTTTCACTCTGGGTTTTAAATTGTATGTTCACCATTACATACAAAAAACGTCACACAACTGTTTATTACCGCCCGCAGTAATAAAACAGGTTTATAATAAGGTTCATAATAATAACGTTTATGTTCTACTTTGTTTTCTTTTTATCTGTACAATTTTATAATCTATAAGTGTCAATATTAATCTATGTATATTTTTTGTTACGTCCAATGGCCACAGCAGCCACGTACGGTTATACTTAAAAAAAAAAAACCGGTTTAAAGTTGTAATTTACTAATAATATTTGTGATAAATTTCAGAGTTTTGCTTTCGTCAAGTATTTCTATTATGTTGAGTGACATGTTCAAGTTAATGCCATCAATTTATATTGTGTATAGTCCACTACTATGAAACATGAGAATCGTAAGTCAAAAATTAATATAATTGCATTATAGTATTAGTAAAATATATAACATTTTAATACAAACATTTAATTTATTTACTAAATCTTTCCATGCCGTTGAATGTTTAACAATTATTTTTGGATTTCAATACACCCAATATTAGGGTATTGATCCATAATATGGAATGTTGTTTTCATTTAATAAGCTGAACAATTTTTAAAGAATATAGGGAAAATGTATATTTTTTATTAGATTTGAAAAATTGTTAACTAATACTAATAACTAATAACTCACATTCCATGGCACACCAATTAATCTAAAACTTGATTCTTCTATAAACCGTCAAAACATTATTGAAATTTCAATCTTATACACATTTTTTAATACCATTAATATTCATTGATCTCCACTTATTTTTATATACTACAGTATTAAACTTGTTCCTATACGAAATATCACGAATAAATCCGACATATAAACTATGGTCAAAATAATTCAATCGACAGACTTTTTAATCAAGGTAATCTAAATCTAACCTAGATTGATTTTTCTATAATCTACTTGATGAAGCATTATTCTAGTTATTAAATATAACTTAGTTCTTATTCTTACTCTGTATTATAATAAGTAATTACTTAGTCCGTTATAGATCATAAGCAATAAATAATTATTAGTCCAGGAGTTTATTTCGTTAAATTTTATCCACATCAAGGAATTGCATGAAGTAGATAAACGCTTTCACGAGATGAACAATAACGTAATATGGATACGATATGTACTTGAATCATAATGAAGGCATTCATTTTAATAGTTGGATAAGATGTTGAAAAAATGTAGTAATCTATGAAACAAATGATTCATATATCAATCAAATAGCGCTATTTAGTAGTAATATACTGCGTATCCATTTGGCTACTATTTTGACCGTTTTACGATCAATTTATCAACAACATATTATTATTATGGTCTATAGATTACATAGGTTAATATTAAATGCAGAATAGTGGGTTTAAAAAATATCATAAACCAAATAGCTAAAACAAACAGTTACACACAAAAATTTCAAAATATGCAATGTTATTCAAATGTAAGCATTTACGTGTATATTTGTTCTCTAAAAATTACAATATCAGAATAGAAATATGATTTTAATGTATTCCGACCGTTATAAATATAAGTGTTATTTCCATGCAACTGTTTTCTTGTTTTATTTCGGAACATATGTTAAGTATTCTTAAATCTAAAATCCATTTGTTTTTCTGTATAAATAATCCATATAAATTATTTTAGATCAATAGCATTGTTAGACGTTTTCTGTTTCACAAACGTTTTTAACGATAAAATCAATAATTATTTGAAATATATTCTACAGCAAAATGAATAATTACAGTGCCGTTATACAGCATATAGCAATATAATATGACCAATTGAAAAATTATCAAAATCTACTATGAGCTACAATAAGACGTCAGGTCGTACGAATTCATATTAATTGATTGACTATTTCGTAAATATAACGTTCCGCTAAAAAAACATATACTCGTAACACATCGTTTTTCTTGGCCAGCTTTGTATTTTAAGCTTCAATATTAAAGTACACTTCCCCATTAAAATGGACTTAAAAGTAACAAAATTATCTATGTCTTAAGTTGTGGTTTTTTTTTTTTTTTTACAATATTTACATACATTAAATATAACGATTTTATAATACTCATAATTGACTTGAAAATCAAAATATCGTAAAATATTAACGTACCAATAAATATAAACAAAGATATTCATTTTATGTTGAATATTTGATCAATTATCATGGATATATTAGGTGGAAGATTTAAAGATGGAATACTTGCTCCTCCATGGAAAATGTAATACATATTCAATCTATTAAATATCGTTATTATTATAATTTATAATTGAGATACAAAAAAGTATAAAAATACGTAATTTTTGTTCTCTCCCCTTCATTACTAATAATTTACATATGCATCTGATTAATTAAATATTTTGAGCTAACAACACTAAATCAGTTCTACTGAACGCAGATTTCGTACTTGTACGTTTCCGAGACGGGAAGACATCACATACTTAAGTGTGACACCCTCTTAACATTGTACGCATAGTACGTGTAATTCGTTCGTAATTATTAAACCTCACCGGATGTTACAACGGTATATATTATTATTATTATCGTAATCCACGAACACATTGCAACGTTTCGTGTGATGACGACGTGTTCGTATCGTTGTCAATTACGAAAGTCACGTAAAACAGTGTCGTCTGTGTTACGCGAAACATTTGCGAGGGAATATAACTAACTGCACCCGAACGAGAGAAACGTGATAAAATTATACGCGTATGACTCGATTTTATGTAGTTTCAATATATTCGAAAAAATAAACTGTACAATATTGCAGATATGCGATGGAGACGAAAACATCAATTTTGTGCAACCATTAGTGACGAACAAAATATATAAAAAATAAAATAAAAAAAACCGTATACGAAATAATAAAAATTTTTATCTATATACCATATATATTATTATATTGTTTCGATTTAAAAGTACTCTTAGATATGTCACGAGTAACACAACAGAATTGCAGCCGTCTATCACAACGGAATTACGTTTGAATATTTCAACACGCCATTTCAATATCGATGCATCTCGGCTTTAGCTGAACACATAGTGCTGCTGACATATATTTTCTGCTTATATTTCCAACTGGTCATATACATTCTTTTTATACATACTTATCGAAATAACTTTTGAACGAGTCCCTTCTTGTCTGTCATGCAAGATACTAATCGTTTTCGTACTCCTTCGGCCACTACATATATTACGGCCGAAATTAACTCTTGCGTCGCTGTATGTACGAGTATCTTTCTTGATACGGGCCTTTTAATCTTATCGTTAATAAATGTGTGTAATAAATTGTATGCGCGTGGGTTAACTGTTACATATAATTACTACTTTTATCGTTATTTAATAAAATAATAAGCCAGAAAATAGCCAGTTTTCAATAAAATAAATACATTTAAACTATTCGAACAGTTTTCTCATTATAGGCGTTTAACGAATAATTGATGGTAAACAATTTCATTTCAGTTTTGATTATTTCAACTTGGACCAGATTTCATTTAAAATGTATGATTTGAAAAACACAACTAGAAACGGAAAACGTATATAATGAGTAATATGTACAGTTTGAAAGATCATTTGACAGTTGAGAAAGCATAGACATTTTAGCATAAAACTCTATGACTTATCGTCTGATGATGATTGTAAATATGTTTCAAATCCGCGATTGTGAAAACTCTATTGTGATGCGCTTTCATATTAATCACAAAACGTGCGTCCCATTGTAATCGTTATTGCTTAACGTTTGTATTTCAAATACAAATGCAATTTTTGAGAAGAAATTTTATAAATCATGATGAGCACGAAAATATCTTGGTCAGTTATCGGTAACAGAAGTGTATTATTGATTTACAATCGGAACTCAAACACTTCGGTTACAGTGGTCGAATATGGATTCCGAGTCAATCTACCTAAAAACGGTCAACAGTTAAATAATTGCTTTGTAGGCTTACTTTGATTGTTTTTCTCGAAAACTAATTTCGAAACTCCCAAACCTCTTTCCTATAATAATCTAAGTGAAATTATCCAAACACTAGAAGATTCTGTATAATTAAAATTTACCGATTTCTTCGAAATCACATCAAAACGCTATATCAAAAAGAAATAAAAATCATCAGTGAAAACAGTGTGGACCAATATTTTATGCAAAATTTAATTACGTATATGTATTCGATCCATGGAAAACATAGCGTAAAAAAAAAATAATCTACGTAAAGCACTTAACTCCAATAAAAGATTATAGTCTTGGTAGTTAAAATATATTTCCATGATGCTTCTTGTAATTGTTCATAGTCCCATTGTACACATAAATATTATAACTACCGAATCGGCAGTAATATTTCGTTTACCATTTACTTGACATTAATCGAAAAATCATATGGTTATTATTTTTAAGCATTCTATAAGTATCCATGTATATATATTATAGGTTTTTAGTGAATAGCTTTCAATATGTATGTTCAAATATAAATATATCTAATTGAAATCAATTTTATACTTGTGATTCTTAATTTTAAATATACTCGTATACATATATATATTATGTACTGCTTCATAAATTTTAGTTTCTTTTTTTTATTTATTATAAATTAAAATGTTTCTACACATTACGTGCTATTACAAGTATTTGTTTTTGTACAATTTTGATAGTGTTGGTCTTATTAATAATAATTTATATAACATATTTCAAGTATTATTGTTCATATTTTTACATTTAAGATAAAAAGTTATGCTAATGAATACAATAGTAATGGGTCGAACTGTTCGAATCTCGGACCGAACCGAACTATCAAGCATCTTTTACTGTTCGAAAATATTTTTCAAACCAGACTTACTGGCCACGATAGTTCGAAAATCAAATATTTGTACAATTCTTCAAAAATTATTTATGAAAAATAAGTAATTAAAGTGATGAGTTCGTGTTCAAGTTCGACTTAAAATCATAATAGGTTCGATTCGGTTCGGTTCCATAGAAAATATGAAGGTTCGGTTCAGTTCGAGTTAAAAAAAAATAATTTAAAGTTTTGTTCGATTTAAAAAATCAGGGTTCGACCCATCACTAGAATACAGTTTAACTATTTCACATAGAGTTAATAAGGGTATAACAGGTATGTGGTAATATAGTGGATAAGATTTTATATTAATAGTTTTTGTTGTACGATAATAATAAATTATGGAGTGATAATGCCTTTTGCGATTAGTGCATTTAGAACTGAAGAAAGAAGGAAGATTAATGGACTAATTAATGAGCTAAGAGTTTTTATGAAATTCGAAAAGGTATTAGAGATTTAGTTTGTGTTCATATTTTGACTGTTGGTTGCTTCTCCATAAGATTTACTTCTGGATTGAACGTAGTAATCTGGAACTTTGACTGGTTGGATTTTTGGAACAAATTTTTTATAAACTGACTCGAATGCTGGACATCCCTTAAAGTTCGCGGTGTGTTCTTAAGGTACATAAAGCACATTTAGCGGGACTATTTCGGTACTTGGTACGCAAGTTCGTCTGGTAGTTTTCACCACATTTGACACATTGAGTTTCATGATTTCAGCAGTTTTTTGTGTGTCTGTAGTCTTAGCAGCTGTGGTATTGTGGTGGAACTCGGATAATTTTGTAGGTTTTTTCTACTATAACTTTCATAATGATAAGAAATGTTATGTTGTGGATATTACTGTTATTTTCTTGCGGACGAATGTCCACAAAGAAAAGCGGGAGTGGGTGATTATTTTTGTTTCTATCATTGTATATATATTTTAGCTGAATATCCTAGTTCATCAAAAGCAAAACTTATTTCGGTGTGTGATGCGGAATTATATAAATTTCTTATGACAATCCTGTATGTGATCTAGGATGGATATACGAATGGAAACTAGCATTAGTTTCATTTAAATGATCTTTAATTGTGTTGTAACTTCGGAAACCTGAGGATTGTACAATGAGATATAATAGAACTGACTTGCAGTTGAAACTATTTGGGCTAGTGGTGTTTTTTTAGGACAGTGTTGAATGCGGAGAAATTAGATATATTTTTTACCTAAATGGGAGGGACCAGAGGCTCCATATTATGAATTTTGTAAGGCAAACAGCCTAGATCTTTCATCGTGGTATTCGTATTTGTAACGATTATGTTGTCCTCGGTGTCGAGTTAGGCGTAACGATTTGGTGGAAAAAAACTTTTGTTTTTGTGTCATTTAGACTGGGCGACATTGATATGTTGGACAAGTTTCCTTTCGCAGATTTAGGTGTGCACAACGAGACCGTGGTACCACTTTTATGATTTTTATTCATAATAATGACATTGTTATGAAATCAAATTGACATTATTACGATTTAATAATGATTAACGTACATAATATTATTATAACTATTATAAGTGAGTATCTACTCTTTACACATTACTCATCACTTGATGATTTCTCACATCAAGTATAGCCTGATATATTTAATTACCTAGTATAATTGTGTAAGCAATTATAACATTTATTTATATGCATACTCTTACCACATAAACCTATTGTACCTCTAAGGTATAGTTGCTTATTTCAAAAAAATAAAAAAAGTAGTTTTATTATTTACGAATATATTTCAATATATAGTGATGTCTTACTACTAATATTTTTAATCTAACCCTTTTCTTTTTTGATTTATTCGTTTTTTCTTATATTTCATTGTGGTATACACTGGTATAATATGTGCGTGTCTATGTGTTGGTTTACTTATTTAAATATATTATTTTTTGAATTAAAAATAAATAAATATTCATCAGCTGCGTACAAAGAAAGGATAAAATAATATATTATTTAAGTATGTTATAAAATTTTTCATTTTTCGTCATAAAAACGAGTACGTGAATTTCTTTGTATGTACATTAATGGAAAATATATAGAATTCATTGAACTGCTGATGTTTATTAAAAAATTGAAAGAATTCACAGTAAAATTACTTTTAGCATAACCATAGAATATACATACCATAGTATACAACTTGGAAATTTGTTAAGTGTCACTTAACTGAATAATAATTATAATATAATCGTTTCGTGGAATTACAAGTAACGTTATTGAACGACCTGTGCTCCTAACACGTACTTCTTGCCGTATATCATTGTCAGTTCTTTTACTAATAGTATCATTATTTGATACGAATTTCGATAGAATAAAAAAACATAAATAAATAAGAATTTATACTTTATTATATATAATGACTTAAGTTTTAAATTTTAGCTTAAAATTTAGAAAAATGTAGTTCAACATTATCGATATACACACTAATTATATAAACTTTAAAAAATGTATGATTAATAAATAATTAATTAGAGTATACAAAATTAAAAAAAAAACTATCTAACTAACTAACTAACTCTAAATAACAATAAAATACTCGTCAAAAGATTAATATATTAATAAAATCAATTTAATTGATAATGAAATCCAAATAATGAAGTTAAATATAACTAGGTATATACTATATAATAAGTAGCTATATAAGTAATTTAAGCAACTGATTACTATTAATTAATATAATACACTTTAATACACTTTATTAAATAAAAACGTATTATTATGAATGTAATAATTTCAAACTAATATATGTTTCTGTTTGAAGATTAGAACCATTCTGATATTGATTATAGTTCATGTAAGCCGATGTCTTATTGTTCACTTTCAACTTATTGCAAATAATCAAAGTATCAGCGTGTTAAAAGGAATCGAAAGTAATCAGCATCCACTTAATATATAGGTAAAATGTTTGATAAAATATATTAACTAATCTATATGTGTACTTATAGGAGAAAAATCACGTAGTAGAACTTTGAATTAGTATAAGTTTTAGCTCATGTCATTATATATAAATAACTTCTTGTATATGAATAATACTCATACATATACATATCAAATAAGAGAAATTATAAGGCTTACATACTAAATTACATTTTTATGAACACTATATTAAATATACATTATATATTTCATAATGTGAGCATTAATTTTACTATATTATAGTTTATAAATCTTAAATAATCATCTCTATGGTAATTCCAAATATTATGTGGTTTTTATTTTTTTTAAATAACACACTGTGCACTGAGGCTTTTTTTGTGCCATTTTTTTGGACATATATCTGTTATACTTACATGTATTAACGGTTAATTTCAATAAAAAAATTTTTCCATTGACAAAAGTATTATAATTTAATATAAATCAACGAAAATGTGAATAACGAAACTAAGTCTATTTTGGGTAGTAGAAATACTAGGAATAAAATACTGTCCTTGCTACACTCAGAATCCAACAAAATTAAACTAATTTTCAACGATTCTGTCGCATACTGTTTTTGATTTAAAGTGCACCATATAAAACCGTATCTAAAATCAAAAGACAACTTTCCGTAAACTTCTAATTAACGAGAATTGAATGTCTAATCAAAGCGTATACTCGGTATTATTAAAGTGATTATTTATAAAACAGTTTAATTTAGTCGCAGTTCATTACATGGTAAATGTAGTCATAAATAATAATGTAAAGTCTTAAGTAAATCGTTTTATATCGTAATATATGAACGATTAATAGTGTCATAGATATAATAATAGTATGACGTAAATTAAAATATGAAAATATTATAATTTCGTTTATATTTTACCATTAATTATTAGATATATAATATTAAACATGTTAATGTTACCATAATTATAAATTTTTCCAAATGGTGTACGTAACTCCATTTTTCATTATTATCGTCTTGAATGTAAAATCGGCATTAAGCGTATTACATAATATAGTTTCAAAAAAATTAAATAAATATAAAATGGCATGACTCCCGACTTTTTACTCTCAGATAACCGAGTAACGTGGTTTTAACTTTTACATATAATTAATTTATATAAAATCAAAATAAAAATACAGTACAATAATAATTGATATACATCGTAGAGAAACGGATACGAAATGTTAACCGCGACGGCCACGGACGAAAGAATCGTTATACGTTACAACCGTTGTCATGATGGTTGAATTTAGGAGAACCTTGAACGCAAAATCGGAGGTAAGCATTTTTGACTGGCATGTTATATATTGACGTATTTGGTGTATTTTAAGCTCTGTGCGAAACAATAAATAGTGAAATGCAATGGTGTAGTGAATTTACGGGTGGATATAAGGGATGGATAAATCTGCCCATCGAGTTTCTTATTTTTTTTAATTTTTTTTTATGAATGTATTTAAATTATAACTGTCTTTTATGATTTTTTTTATCAATAAAAGTATGACAAAATACCTATTTTATTCTTATTATTTATTATCATGACTAAGCTAGGCAAACTCTGAAAAATAATTGATTTTTGTAAAAAATTAATTAGTAAGTACAATTTGGAATAATCCTAAATACGATTCTGCAAAGAGGTTTTGGTGGTGGTGTGACGGACGATTTTACCCTCGAATAAATACAGCATTTTTTAACTACTATTTTCATATATAGTAGTACATTAAGTCGAATTTTTCGACGCCACAGCCTTTAAATTCCTATCGCATTTGAAACGTTATTCAATCATGAAAAATATTTTTTAACTTGACAGGACATTGATTTAAGTTCAATTCGATGGAAGTTCATCTAAGTAGCACATTTTAGTGACTAACACAATTACGCTGTGAATGATGGAACGTTTGTTGAATACATTTACATAACCATTGTGGAATTAAAGTATTGTGTAGACTCTAGTATTTTCGTCAAACCTAAAAGATCCTTAAGCACTTGCGTAAAATATCACTTAACATTAAATATCACAAAGACGTTCGGAATAAAGGCCGCTAAACGTAAATGAAGAAGATTATAATTAAGTCACACGCTAACAAATAACAAGCAATATGATACTATGTCAAATAACTGTAATGAAAATTGTTATTTGTAGTCAAATTATAATTTTTCGTTGATTTTAATTATTTTAAATAAAATCAGTTTAGTTTTAAATATTGACTAACTATATTTCGTTTACGTAAATATTACATTTCCTCTCCATAAGAAATAAAAATTATAACAAAGATTTACAATGAAATCAAAAGTAAGTTGTTATCAATTGATCAGATGCTTATTATATGTTGATTATTATAAAGTATTAAGGGTTTCAACAATCGTAGATAATATCAATTCACATAAAATTTAAATTTTTAAGACATTTACTTAACTCAATACACATTTATTTAAATTTATTTATTAAAAACTGTACTTAAATTTTTATTTAATTTGAAAATCGTGTACATTTATCTTTTTTATATGTAGTGTTATACTTCAAATTAAGACATTCTAATTTGTGTGAAATAATCAGAAGATCAACAAAATCAATTATTTAGGAAAAGTTTTGAATTAAATGCATGAACAAAATATCAAAAACAATAAATCTTTTTTATCATACTTATATATTTTTAAGTATAAATAATTATATGGCTAATAAGTTACGTGGGTTTTGAATACATATTTTTATTTTTTTAAATGGACGCGTACATGGTTTGAATAAGTTTAATATAAACTGTTTTCGTTGTTTTATAATTAAAAATAAATTTAATTTCATATGTGAATCATAAATCGCTCTCCAAATAAAGTTCTTTGGTTATTTAAAGGGATTTATAAATCCATAAAACCATCAAGGATCCAGTAACCGTTTCCTAGCGTAGTATAGAATAAATCCCTGATAAATTTTCCACTTCTTCGAGTATTAACACTTTTATATTAATAACTCACTACAGAGAAGCACCGATGCAATTAACAAAATATATTTTCGCGTAGTACAAACTTATTATTGATGAATAATATTTTACGATATTATGCATACATTACAATATGGTTATATTAACAAATACAATTATTAGGTAAAATTTTGAAGTGTAAAAAAGTACTTTCACAAAATGATATACTTAATTTAACGATTAAAAATCTTTACGGAATATCAATAATATTTTTAATTTAATTTCAATATTTTTTACTTAAACAAACGGCAAAAAAATATACTTAAAAAATAAATACATTTTTATTCGAAAAACAATACGTATGCATTGAAAATATGTTCTGAAAGACATTTTTTGATCAGATATTTAACAAATATAATTTTTCATAAGAATCAAATAAACAATTTTATTTATTTTTCATAAAATAAGCATTTTTCCCTAAAAGAAAATCTTTAAAAATATATAAAACATACACGATTGTTCAATTTTAAAATAAACTATTTTTAATATAAATAATAATTTTTCAAAACAAGATGATAAAATTCAACATCAAAAACAAAACCTATCTCCAATCGAATAAATCAAATAAATATTCATATATAACTTAGTTTACAAATAGCAATAAAGTATAATATTATCGAAAAACAAAAGTAAGTAACTAAAATGTAAGGATATTTTTAACATTATAGTTATAGTTAAAATGTAATTAAAAATTCCTTACCATATTTGTTCATACTTCCCTTGCTCAAATAAAAAATAATAATAATAACCCAAGATATTTTTTATATCCTGATCCGATTTATTATTATTTTTTGTTGAAATCGTTTTTAGTTCTATATTAAGTTATTCCCTTCTTCGAAAGTCTTTTTTTAAATAATAATTTTTTAAGTAAATTTAAGTGAACCTAGATTTGAGTTAAATTATGTCAAAACATAAAGAAAAGTTATAACTTCAAAAAAATAGAGATAGCTTCAGTACTCATCAATGTTAAGTTTAAATTGCATAAAGTTTTGTAGGTTTAGATTTTATTAAATAAAATTCCAAATTACTTGTTGAACGGGTGAACCATAAATATTTGTTCATGCTGCTTTCAGACTAAAACTATCCCGTCTCAACATAATTATTTTGATATTAGTCAATTCCTAAATATCCAACTCTTGGTCACTTTCGTCAAAATCTTGATTCTAAATGTATTTTTGCACTACTTAACTGTTCCGTGTTTTATTTAAAGCGGTGGTTTTCAACGAGGGTGATATCGCACACCGGTAGGCGATGAAAAGGTTCTGAAGAGCGGTAAACATATTATGGGTGTTAGAGGAACAGTGGGCAAGTCTTGGGTAACAGAATGGTGTTGAGCATAATACATATTATTGTTACATTAAAACATAAAACCGAAAAAAAAAGAAAAACTGAAGTATGCTGAGCTTCGCGCCATAAATTATCTACGATTTTTTCAAATTTATTACCGTAATTAAATTCTTATTATTTTTTTTTTTTACAGGCTCAGTGTCATATTATCTTTTCAATAGTCTTAGGTTTGACCCGCTCACATTAAACTCAAAGTAAAATTTGATTTTAAAGCACTAAATATAACTATCTCACTAATCATTATAATTTATTATTTATTTCAAGTATATATTTTTCATTTAAGAAATTTCAGCTATGCATTCATATTTTCTATTTAATTTTCAATGATACGCATTTGAAGCATATAGTTTTTATTTATTTATTTTTGTTTTTTTTTTTAAGGGGCAACAGCTTGAAAAATGTCGAGAATCACTTATTAAAAGTTCCGTCTATGGAATTCACTACATTAAAATTAAAACTCCCTTTTACATTTCTGTTATTTTCACTTTATACAGTCACAATCATCAAATTAATATAATGCTCAGTCTAACCAATCAAGTGTGATCTTTACCCATCTACTTATTAGTTTTACGTCTTACTTATTTATTTCCATTGCTTATTGTATACCGTATTTAATACTTTTATTATTGACTTTTTATAAGTATTTATATTTTAGAATACCAAGCTACCTATAGTTGTTATTACTATAAAGTTGATATTTTATATTTAGGCTAATAGTTATTGCCGATTAACGTTTATTATTAAAATAAATAAAAAATATTTATAAATCTACCGGATTCATTGAGCTTTATTTGATGTTAAACCTTTCACTCGTGTCGAACCCGTTAATAAACTCTACATGAATAATCTAGCATTATTTGGAATATTCAAACTACCGACCCTAGATAACCGTTACAATCCTAAATATACTTAAAAAGATCAAATTATTATTTTTTAGTTATTTTGCTTTTTTTATTCTCATTATAAAACTTTTAGGATTCAAGATAAAAAACCTAGTCTCACAAAAAAAATAAAATACAATATTTGCACTATATAAAAACAATAAATCCATGTTTGAAAACAAAAAAATCATTCCAAACAACATCAGCAAAAAATATATAAGTAGACGTTGGCAATATTTTGGACCGTTTTTCAGCAATTGAACTATAAAGTGGCCTAGAATACTCATCTTATATATATTTCTAAAAAAGGAAAAAATTTCGTACATTCATTCTTTTTCACTCGCCTTTACGTGATAAAATATTATATTATACTGCACCTAACAAAAGTACATCGGTCAATATCAAAATTATTTTACTGAAACACAATTTACTAAGAATTTAAAAAATGATATAACGCGTTGAATATTTAAATTTTCATAATAATTGGAAAAAATTGCTAAAATCGTATAAAATAATATAAGCACAATTATTGATTAAATATTTAATGAATGAATAAATTAAATATTCAACTGATTACTTAATTTGTTATTATTTTTAACGAAAGTACTGGGAATACACGTTATAAACGCTTTTTTAAAGTGTTAGCATTTTGAAATTAAAATTAAAAATGTTAACAAAAAATAATATATATATATATTCAATATTATAAAAAGCTTAAATATTTTTAAAGTTATTTGAAACTAACTTATCGCATAGAATAATTACATAAAATATATTTGGTGAAAATTTAAATCCCAAGAGTTGTTAAAAATAAATTTAATAATCCAAAAGTTTTACTCCCTACAGAAATTCGACATTATATTATACTTCATATTATGCATTTCTCGTTAAGTCTTAACTGTTTATAAAAACTATAGCTTTTTTAATTTTTCTAGAAAACTTTTGCAAAATTCCCATAATTATCTCTTTGAGTACCATTTATTTCAATATCTGATTGTGAATAGACTATAGAAATATTTTAGAGTGCTCCAATATATCCTTAAAATATTATTAAAAAAATGTCAAATTGGATTTTTATTACTACCTTAACAATATTCTCGAATCTACAAGCCCAAAACTTTGTTACGAAATTTTTATCAAATTTTAATTTGAATTGTTTTATTCCAAACAAAAAACAAAAAAAAACATTTTAAAATCAGGATACATTTCATGCTCCTACAAAATAAATACAAACTACTTAGTCGTGATAGACCTGATAATTATTATTGTTTTATTTTCGGGTTCGCTAACCACTATGGAAATTGGCACAAAACGTAGATATGGAAAACGTTGACCTTAACGCTAAATCTGATTGACGGATGGCAAATAAATAACATTGACAAATATAATATCATTGAATAACCAACGGAAAAGGTCTCAGATTTCCAACTACATAGGAAGGAATGAGTGACTCTTAACAGACTCAAGGCTGGCCACGGAAAAACTAAAAAAAATACTATATAAATAAGGACTTAGAGATACACCACAATGCAACTGCGGACATATTACCTAAATAGCCAACCACATTATGGAAGAATGCCCAAAATGTAATATTCAAGGCGGAATAAAAGAACTCCATAAAGCTACTGTAGCGGCAATAAACTGGCTAACCACCCAGGACATTAAAATTTAAGACAATACAAGTAAAATCCCGACTCCATCAAACAACCATTATATATATATGTATATTTTATTGTATTGCATTTTCTTTTAATTACGTCACTAATATTTATGTTTCTCTATTTAAATCTATTTTAAATCAATTTTATGTTGTAAGAATTAAACCATACGATAAATAATAAATCTGTTTTATGTACCAGTTACATTAAAACGATTCTTGAGTTTTCCTGGACCTTTTCTTCTTTCAATATCATTTATATGAAGTTTCATTTTTTTGGAATTGTTTCTTTATCCAAACATCTTCGTAATTCACCTCGGGTCTCATCTTCCTTCGGTGTTTATGATTTTTCAACCTCTTGATTTGTTGTGCAATCTCAATTTCAGATGAGGTAGGGGGTATTTGTTTTCTCTCTTGATTCTACCTTAGACTAAGTAAACTATTCAATAGGATCTTCACAATTAAGGAATTGTTGAAAGTAGTCACTCTATTTCTACAAAATAATATATTATACCATAATCAGTGTATAATCGTAAATTTTAAAAATTTTATTTGTTTCTTAAATATCTTTCTATTAGCATTGATATTTTGGAATAATTACATGTCCTTTTATTTTTATTGATTTTAATTTTTAGTTCATTCTAGCATGTTCTTAATACATCATTCTTTTTCATCTCTAAAAACATTGTTTGCTTCTTTTTATTACATGTCCTACATTTTCTTTTTTTCTCTGCATTTTCTGGATCGTTAAGCCCTTTGATTCCTATACTCCTTTCTTTGTTTCAAAACCGCTCTGCATGTATCGTTGAATTATGATATATAATTTTCAATAATTCAAAAAAAATCATTGAAAACTATAACTATTCTGATGTGAAAATTGTATTTTATACAATGTGTATTATTTAAAAAATTCGCCTCTTAAATAAAAAATAAAATGTTTAAATATCCAAACTTGTTTAAACATTGAAAATATTATATTTCCTATTGTTTTAATCTTCAACACTATTCAAAAATTAGGTATTTATCCATATACAACAGAAATTAACCCAAAGCAAATGATTGATCATTATATAATCCTAAACTAATATGAAATAAAATCTATATATTTTTACCTACTACATATTTTTAATGCAATTGTTTAATGATTTTAGTGATAGATTAAATATAATTCTTCGAATAACAAATATGAAACATTTAACAAAATCAGGTTATTGAATATTATATTATAAGTGACAAAATATATTTCATTTCAATTTCTAATAAATATAGAGCTTTCTTTAGGGAATTCTGTGGCAAAATCATTTTATCCTCAAATCCTTAGGGTTACGTGAAAACTTTTAGCCCTCAAGATTACGTACGTGACAACTTAAAATTCAATAAATCAAAACTACTCATTTTCTTTAACATTTTTGCACTGGTCATAAAATCTTAAAGTTTCTCAATTTCTACCATGTTATTGGAAAACTTCTTACAAACGAATACATATCGACGGTAGAAATTTTATTTAAATCACCAATAATTTAATATAAGTCCAACAAAGTATATTTTTTATTAATTCAAATTACTAAAGAAAATTCAAGTAAAATTCAAAATTCAATACTTTATGTATTACGTATTATGTTTTTATTTAGCATTATATTTTTTTAACTATTAATAATAAATTATGTATAAAATTATGGGCTGTTGAGTAATTGTATACCGAAATTATTTAATAAAATAAGTCACTTTATATATACAGTACGGTAAATAAATATTAGTTTCGATTACATATCATCAAATATATATATATATACAAATAAATAATTTCATACAATTATTTATATTAATATAAAATTAAAAATTTTATTAAACATGATATTAATCTTTATTGTGGTATTGAAATATAATAGTGTACTCGTACATCTTGGTTTGTGTTTTAGTCGTTGAGTTATTTCGTATAGAGATCAATTGATACAACAAGTAAATTTAGAGTATGAAACAAATTATATGATAAAAATAAATAGGATTCCTCTACCTTTCCCTACAATCAAATTATAGTGAAAAATAAAATACAATTTCAGTGTAATAACATTATGCAGTTTCTACTTAAAACAGATTGATAATTTATTCACACGCATATATTACAAAATATTTCTGTTGTATCTAGCTGTAACTAGATTTTGGTTTCGATTAATTCACATAAAAAGAGTTCCTACAATAGTAGGTAATACAATTTCTACGATGTGTAGCCTCACTCGAGAGGTGAGAATGCTTTAAAGGGAAAGTCTGGAGTAAAAACGACCATGAAAATAAAAATATTTAAATAATTAAACAATCGAAAATAATTATTGTATTATTACGTATCTTATCTTATTTAATATGTTTATGGTTGACAACAACTTATTTTTGTTTTCACGATGGCTTTCCCACACACATTGTAAGAATATTTTTGACAATATTCATCAGTAGCATGAATAGCACCAATATATAATAATGGTATTTGTACTTGAAAAAGCTGAGTATGTTTTCTAGGAAAATGTCAATAGCATATGACATCTTAAATTAATATAGAATACGGTGAGTGATAATAAATAAATGTATTATGATATATAAAATAAAAATAAATTAACATCAAGTAAATAAATAAATATAACAGTGTTTAATAAATGGATAGACGTTTGGTAACAATTGGGTGGTTTTTGATGTTAGTAGGGATTATACTTCATCGACAGATATTGAATATATATAAACATACCAAAAATCAAGAGATGTACAAAAAACTAATTAAACGCAGTACACATGGTTACTTCGCATATTGAATGCTCGAGAAAATAAGAAACGGAAAAGCACTTGATATCACGTTAATTCCATACACATCACTTATCTGGAATTATGTATTGCGAACGGTCATCGGTGAACAAATAATCGAACAGGTTTATATACAGGAAAAGTTCATATGTTGTAAATCCCATACCCCTAAAGTATTTCACTATCTGCCCATACATTTTCATAATTTACAATTAAAATATAAATTTAATTATATTAATACATGGAGTATTAATTGAAAGTAAACTATTTTTTTATTTCTTTATTATTCAAAATATAATAATAGTATTGAAGATTATCCATTGTGATAATTGTGAAAACTCTAAAAGAGTATTGAGAGCTAGATGAAGAAGAAAATAAAGATAAAAACTCTATTTTTTTTGATAAAGAGAATAAAATTTTCTTCGATTCTTTTCCCCATACAAAAATAAAATTCTGTTTACATGTCTGTAATTAATACGGTACAACATGATACGGAAATACAACTGACCGCAAAAAAACACGTGTGGAGTTTCTTCGGGAAATTGTTTTTCCAGAGCGCATTAAAGTCTTATCGAAATCCGCGTTGTGTCAAGTGGAAAAGAATTACAGATATACCATCCTTATTTCTGCGCACTCAGATGTACTACCACGGCAGTATCATTTTGTCTTCGATAATTTATCCCGTTCCTTACTTACCACCATCTTCCCATCGTATCACCATCATTTTAATTCAATAACAAAATCACAGACGGTCACCACCTAAAATATTCTTAGCATTGTGTGATGGCATGTGGGCATTGGAAAGGTATACATTTCGATAAATGTCAAAAGTTTGCCAAGAAATTTAATTTCGTTATTGACTTCGAGAAAGATAACAGATATTCAGTGCAATTTTCTAATGTAGAAAAAATAAATAATGCACAGAAATACATCAATAAATTCAATGTATTATCAGTGATGGCATTTATTCTATATAAATGGGAAAATAATAATTTGCGATCGACTTTAGTTTTAATGACAAACTCGTATACGTCATGTACACATTATCTTTATAATTTATTTATCTAATAGGAATTAAAATGTACTCGTATAACAGAGCTCTTAACGTTCAGTGATCTTAATAAGACTATTAGTAGTCTATATAGTTTATATTTATTAAAATATAACAAGTAAGTTTTGTCAAACACAGCATTTTTGAAATTTTTATTTTATTCGATAAAAACTCAGCTAACTATATTTTAATCTATAATTTCAAAAATTCAATAAATATTGATTCAAATAATTTTGATTTATATTGTTTAAAATGATTCAGCGTTAAAATCACGCAACCATCACCGGGTCTGACTCATTATTTACAGCGTTTACAAAAATCCAAACGGATATATTATATGTTCTTCTATAGATAAACTTATTGACGTGTGTAACACACAACCTTTTCTACTCGAACAACTCTAGGTGTTTGGATAATGACAAAAAACATTAGTAGAAAAAAAAACACATTAAATTATACATCACTAAAGAAAGAGAACAATGGACCGCTATATAACCAAAATGTTTATCCTCTTGTGATACATTAAACATTGGGAGAAAAAATAAGAATAATAAAATAGAACAAATTATATATTTTTTCACGTAGATTGTTGTAATTCTTTTAAAGGAACTACAAATTATGTATTAAGATCGGTCCAACCAGATTATATTATTTGGAATTCAAGGACCGCTTTTTTATCTACTTTATTTTGATTTATTAGCCACGATCAGTAATTTAAAATGTTTTAATATACTGATAAGCTACACATTATTATAGTTAAGCAAGTTTAATAAAGTCATTTCGATGTTTGTGTGTTAATTTTAAATTTAAAGTAGGAATGATGACTACATAATATACATTTTTTTTTTTTTAAGCTTTTATAAACACCAATTCTGTCATTGATATTTGATTGTAATTGGTAAAAATGTATTTGTATCTTAATATGTTATATTACTTTACTAGGTCATACATATATATGTATTATTTTTCACTGGACAGCTTAAAAAGTTGAACTCGAACTGGCTACGACGATATTTTTAAACGTAAATCGGTAACGAAGAAATTATTGAACAGCATTTAATGAAAAGTAAGACAAAGCAAGAAAAATACCATACATTTCAATCGAATCTTCCGTAAAACATGAGTCTTTGACATTTTATTGAACACACACACACATACATATTCTATAAAGGTGCACTCTGCATTAGACGTGACCCACAGAACCTTGGGATAATTCCCCTCTGGGGTTATTGTAATAATTTATTTAGTAAATTCAATATTTATTTTCGACATCCCAAGTCAGTGAAATCATATTTTAAATAACGTTCTAAACAGAGAGCATACTTATAAATATAGCAAGGTATATAGCAATACAATGTTTTGAAAATTATTTTTTTCGCGTAACCTCATATAATCAACTAAATAGTTATATCTGTTCTTTTTTTAATTGTTTTTTTCAAGAGCAACAATGCATTGGTATGAGTTTAAAAAGTAAAATATAACAGTATCATTCACCAGTCTCTATACCTCAACCATCCCTGTATTTCATCCAACCTAGAATATTTGTTCGTTTTAATATTATTATTATTATTATTATTATTATTATTATTATTATTATGATTATATATATATATATATATATATATATATATATATATATATATATATATATATATATATATATATATATATATATATAACAAAAAAGCGTTACGCACTGCAGTCTTACAAGGTGCACGTAAAATATTGATGTGCTCAGATTTGTTTTCGATAATGTTATCCGAAACGTCACCAACGACGACATTACGCGATGAATTCATTCGCTCGAGTACTTAAACGAAACGCCCGGACAATTGATTTGACAAAGTGAAAATGTACTTCACGGTCCGTTTAACGAATTCGTTCGGGAAAATTAAAACGATAACAATGCACAGTACAACACAGCTGCAACAGCCGGCAGTCACTATTTCGCGACGACGAGACCGCAAAGGCACAAAGTCTCGAATCGTTTTTGTCCACCGTTGTTGTTCGCGTATTAATGACGCTATTTTCTCGCCCCACACCCCGGCAGCGTGCGCACACTCATCAAGGCTCACAAACGTCCATCATCGCTTTCCCCTATCCGCTCTACACCTACCGCGTGCATACACGGTAATCATATGTGCTCGCGGGACGTCCGGCAAAGGTCGCCGACATTCTTGTTCGAAACCGTTTGCTAACGCACGAGAACGCACCCCGAATGCTACGTATAATGAACAGATTTACGCGAATATCTGCTCGTAGAGCTGTTCGTCACACTGCGTGTCGTAACTTTGTTCGCCGTAACGACCACCACGAACGATTCGCACGCATCGTTCTCGAAACCTTAGGCTTGAGCCGGAACGTGCAAATCGTACGGATTGTAATTATACCGCGCTTTGACTTCCATCTGTTCCGAAAATTGTTACTTTAATCGAAAACGAATGCCTTCGACAACTCCAATATGATGATTACTACGGATTTATTGTTTTCCAACTTTTAAAAATCATACAGCTCTCAAATCGTATTGTTTTTGTCCCGTATTCTTCAGCTACTATGTTCCTCGAAAACTTTGATTAGTGTAAACATTTCAAAACACAAGACCCAAACAAACGGATAGAGAACATAACAATTATACACAATTTTATTTTTAATTTGTTTTTCAACTTTCCTTAACACGCGTTTACCAAGCATTCGTCTTGAAAACAAAATTTCAAATCGTACAAAAATATTTCTTCTCCAAATCAATTCATCAAATCTAAAGGTAGATATTCGCCCCCAACTTTAAATACTGTTTTGTATTGTTGAATTTCTTAAGTCTATAAAAGTCTATATTTAACGTTTTCAATATACTACATACACATACACAGTAATGATCAGGCTTATTGGTTTTATTCTGTGAATTATACAATGGTGTTGTATATTATAAAATGAAAAAAAAAACTTGCATTATACTTTGAAGAAGAAAAAGTGTAAAGATGGTAAGCACATGTCATTTATTATCACCTCTTCATCAATCACTTTGAAACCTTTTAAAGATTGAGTATAAGGTAACCGTTTCATTCAAAACAGAAAATAGTAAAAAAATAAATAAATAATAAACGATAGTATTATGTATTTATTGAGTACGTAGAAAATAAAAGATAAATCTAAAATAATAAAATTATTAAAACTATACAAAAAGTTCTTCGTAGAACAATAGTTTTTACCAGTAATTAGGTCACCTAAGTTGAATTTAGTACCCTTTGCTATTAAGAAAAATACATTTTAATAAATAAACTTAATAATTCGGTGTTTTGTTTGCTTTCATATTACTTAACGAACATAAATATTTCAAACTTATTTTTAAAAAAGAATGGAAATATACAGATTATTAAAATTATTTGAGAACTATTCACTTTTTATGGTAATATAATTAATTTGTTAAATTTTTAATAAGAGTTGAAAATAACGTATTTTATTTATTCCTTGTGTTATCTTACATATTATTAGTAACGATAATTTAAAATAATTCGTCAAAATCATTATCATCATTATCCGTCCATTTTACGTGCCGGTATAAATAATAGCTCAATTATTTATAATACTATAATTATTCAAAGATATTGATTCAGCGTATACGACATTATCATAATATCAAAAGAGCGTAAAGATGTCAAAATGGTATTACTTTTCAAAATAAAATATATATTTATAAATATGAAAATTAATCCGATGAAATATTCTCAAATTAGATTTTAAATAATATTCTATTGTATCAATATCGCTGTCAGATACCTAGAATCCATGAAATTCAACGAATTTTTAGTTAAATAAATTGAAAATAAGGTTTCACTTTGATAATAATACGAGTATTCAATAACAAAGCTCATTTTATGAAAATGTAGCAAAATTTAAAATTTATTTTCATAATCTAAAGTAACTCTAAGTAATTTTAAGTAAATATAAATGGCATTACTACTAAACGTTTGTCAGAATAATGATGGTAAAAATACAATTAGCAATATATTATACGTTAAAAAAATTAATAATTTGATATTTTTTTGATATACGAGACGTGGCAATTAAGTTCCGGATATTTAATTATAACTCGGGAATTGGTAACACTAAATCGTTTGAAAACATATGTGTGATAAGAGAGAATATTTTCTATGTTTTATATAATTTTTTTATTTTAAGTCAAGCCTCTAGGGAACTCAACATGGTGGTGTAGAGGAAGTCAAGGTAGATGTGACCGTGACTTTAAACGGATTTATATCGAATGATTATCAAGGGTCCTTCAAATCGTGGAAGCAATGTTGGAATCATTCTGTAGGGTTAGAATGAGATTATTGTGAAGGCCAATCATAAAATTATGATTATAAATTATTTTCTTGTATTTTTATTGACAAATTCCCGGAACTTAATTTCCACATTTTTATAAATTATACATATAATTTAATACGTGTTTTGTACGCATTGGCTTTTTCGTAACAATTTTACTAGATAATTCAATATCGATGAATTCATTTTTGTACTGCGATCGTCAAGTTAATTATCAAAACTCATAGTCAATAACACAGATTTATATGACACATAGCAGCTGTCATATATGTCATATATAGCAGTAAACATATTGTTTACAGCATATCAATTATTCATTTTTTCTTTAAACCTTTTCGCATTCGATTGATAAACAACAAATGTACAGTTTCTCGACATGAATCAAAATTGATTAATCGGTGAAAGTTCATCGAGCGGTTTGAGATATATATTTATATTAAACTAAACACAAATCAACCTCATATAGTGTGCGTCATTAAATCGTTAAGCCAAATATTTTGCCTAAACGTATCAATTTAACTATTCAACCAAAATATAAGAGTTATCTATGCAAATATTATTAGTACAAATAATTCTAAAATCTTCTTGTAAAGCACCTTATCTACCTTAATAAAAATATCTGAAATATTAAGCAGTGCACCACTGAAGGCTATGAATAAATATTATACAACTTCTGTGTTTTATTAAATTTTAGCAAAAATACAGATCATGTGATTTAATCTAAGAATGTTTAGAACTGATAACCCATAATGTCCCACCGACTCCCATTTCTCCAGAATTTTTTTTTTTTTTATATATATAATATTTTGTTATCTTTCATTAGCGTTGTGATTTTTTTCATTATTACAAAATTGTTATTTTAATAATTTAATATTCTTTAAATTAAACTAAAGATTATTTACCAAAAAAAGTACTTGAATTTGAATAAATAAAAAATAATTGAGTAAACATAATCTAATTACAAAATTAGCATTATTAATTGTTAAGTGAAAACCTTCATCAGAAATCAGAAAAAACTGCAATGATAAGATATATTTGATATAATGTATTTAATTTATTTATTGTAGGTACTTATAAT
The DNA here is from genome assembly GCA_034509805.1 of Sipha maydis. Lineage (NCBI taxonomy): Eukaryota > Metazoa > Arthropoda > Insecta > Hemiptera > Aphididae > Sipha > Sipha maydis. Next base: position 100,602 of record JASXSY010001463.1, on the reverse strand, counting down.
ATATTTAGAAAGATTTTATTTAGGAAAAATAAAATTGAAATGAGAAAAAAAACATGAATAAGGATAAAGAGAACTATTATGGTATATATATGATATTGACAGAATGGACTTTGAAAAATGTACGTTATTGATAGAAAAAAAAATTATGAACCTATAAATATTTATTTTATTGTTAATTTTATATCAACGTATGTTTATTATTTTACTAATGCATTAATTTATTATTATTATTTTAGTCGTATTATATAACTCCATTATAATATACATAATGAAGCAAGCTAATATAGGCTCTATATAATAAACGTAAGTTTTAATTTATAAGTCCTATAACAGTATCTATTGTCTAAGAAACAATTCGTAATGGAAATAATACTACACAATTAAAAATAAACATACAGTCTTTGTTACAAATTAATTAATGGATAAATTTTACAGAGAACTTCGTAACTACTGGTATGAACAAATACATATTAAGACTAATATGATAATAATAATAACTTAAGGTAATTAAGAAAACAATATTGTTTTTGATGACATTTTTGAATAAAAATATTTATTATTAGTATCAATATGATTACACAAACTGTCTAAGACAGAACGATGTACTACATATGCATAAGTACTCACCCAGCTGTTTCTAACGTCTTCCGGTAACTTTGGGTCGATTAACTTTTGCCCATATCGATACGTACATATCATATGTCTTTAGACGTTTGTGTAATATATTTTATAAACAAACATTTTACGATTTATTCAAGTCTAAAAACGGAAAATGATAAAAACAAAACCAGCACCAACTAGTAGATATCGAAAATGACACTTTAATAAGTTATAACTTTAATCAGCATGATTAACGTGTATATTATACTGCCTAAAATGATTATTTTTACATAAGTTATCCGAGTGCGACACTAAGCTGAATATGTACGAATTGAAACAGTTAGTATTTTTTGATTATACAACCAGAACTTAATAGTAATTATGAAAAAAACCTTCGTATTTGAGAGATTTTCAAATATACATAGTGCAATCACAGTAAATTTCACAGTCCCTTGTTCGTAGTTGATTTTACAGATTTTATGATGGGCGGGAGTAAATAATGATCCATTATCTCGGATGATAGTTTATTATTGTTATTTTTTCTTTCTTGAAATATTAATATGCGTATTTCTATATATCACCGCGCAAACAACCGACAAGGAAAAACTAAAAACAAATGTGTACGATAAACTACCCAGTTACGCAGAAATAATAATATATGGAATGCAATCAGTGGCGCCAAGCTTAAAAAAAGTACTATTGTCAAATATATATTTTTCAAAAGGTACCACCCACCAAAAATATCCAAACCAAACCCGTGAGGATTTAAATTAATATTCTTAGCAACTGCAAGTTCCTAGATATTCTTAATGAACATTATAAGCTATGTTCCGAGGACCTCCCGCACCATTTAAGTTATTATTTTAACAGCACTTGTATGGTAGGTTGGATACAACTGTATACAGTTGTATAGCAACGATGACCGTATGCATTATATTTCTGGATATTAAAAATTACGAGTGAGATTTAAACCGAATAACTTCTCTTCTGAAAAACATACAATAAAAACAATATTTAAAAACTTTAAGTACTAAACCTATCGATATTCAAAAACTTACGTTTTTTGTTTAAGATATGATCATTTTATTATTTTATATTAAATTTTAAATCGAAAAAATTAATTTGAATAAAAAAGTACCTATATAAATCTTCATAAATACTTATTATAATAATTTATCCACATCATATTGCAAAAAGATTTTTTCATGATTTGAATAATATGTCAAAAATATTATAACTGAAAATAATATCCAATTTCTATAATTCTTTATATTGTTTCAATATATTTTATTGACAATATGAGTAGCTGTATGACAATGATACTAGAACATCCGACAAATAGACAGTAGCAATTTATTGTAAATATTAATTTACCATTGATATTAGGTTAACATTATAGTTGACTTTAATTTCACTGTTCTATGAGTATTTTCTAATGATGAATTTCAGGATTCCTAGAGTTAAATTTTCTTAATTACTCATATTTTATTAATATTTAAAATTTAAACACAACATGAGTATTGTACACAATTAACTTTATTATGATTATGATATTGTTCTAAAAAAATATCCACATCAGATTCATCTTACTTTCATAATTTAAATTATACACAAAAAAAAAATTATTTAAAATCAAATTAATTATAAATTTACAAAGGAAGTGCCGTCGGTTGTTTTTTATTTTCAAAATTGTTTTATTATACACTTTCGAGTAAACAACGAAGTAAAACGTTAACGAATTAAAAAATTATTGAAGAATTCTAAACTTCTTCTCTTCTTCTTCTACTTCGCCTTCCTCCCAACTATTTGGGGTTTGAAGAATTCTAAACTAAAACATTAAAATTAATAATTTTTAACGGTATAATTTCAAGATATTTTCTTGCTAATATTAAATTAGATTTTTCTGTAAAATTGAGTTTATATTAGCTTGAGGGAGCTAATATAACATAGAGCTCCTGTATTATAATCCATCGGTCATTTAAACAAGTCACCAGAAATGTAAGACGTTTATCATTGATAATATATAAATAAATATATTGTAATAATACCATGACGGTAATATTAATAATAATACTAATAATAACTATAATAGTTATCGACGACATTATTCACTTGCGTTCGATTGTTACCGTTAGTGGTAGTTGAACCGTTAACCTTTGATTGCACCGTTGCCGGTGTAATAACCAAGAACACATTCCTCGACGACCATTTACGTTCCAGCGTGACTAAATTATTATGCACTATTATTATTATTATTATTATTATTATTATTAATATTGCTGATGTTATTATTATGATAATTATTTTGCATTATGTGATATTGGTTAAGCCGTCGAAGCTTCCCGGTCAAGAATAATAATTATTATCGGTGGACCGGCCTTTTGTTTGTCCGCGAAAACGCCTACTCCGTTGGTGGTGGTGACCAAACTATAATAAATCAAAATCCACGGTGCGTTTGATATCTCACCGGAAATGTCACGAATTGAGACCGGCGTGCGATCATATATTTATTTTTTGTCCCTCCACTGTCGATAAAAGCCCCGAAACTCTTGGCCCAGCATATTATTATCTTTCCTTTGTTTTTCCGTCCAACTCGGTATCGGATTATCTCGAAGGAGCAGCCACTTTTTCTCACATCCTATACCTCGTGTAACTCTCAACAGCGTTTCCAATGTAAAAACGTACATTAGAGTAATTTTTTATTGTAAAATCTGTTTTTCGATGCATTCTAACCAGCTATATAGTTCAGTTGATCGATTAAACTAAATAGTCGGCAAATGTATGTGTTAAATAATTAAAATTATAAAAGTACACTATCGAATATTATGAGTTTTAATTAATACTATAATAATAATTATTAATACTATAAATTATAATTTATAACCCCTACGAACGTATTAATATTAATTTATTGCATCGTGCACCTATACACTGCTGCATAGTATTTTGCCTATTCTACGAGCCGTGTCAAAACTTCGGTCCACAGTAAACGTCGTCCAAATCGTGCACTATACTAACATGATATTAAGGGAGATGAAGATTCAAATATCCTAGATTGTTTCTATTATATTATTATTATCGTTGTTTTTGTTTTTGTTGTTGTTGTTATTATTGTTGTTGTAACTGCACTTGCCATTGCCGTTACTGTTTAACAATAAAGGAATTTAATGAAATAAAATATTATATTCTACATATCATTGTTTTATTAGATGTGAATTGGATATATATATATATATATATATATATATATAATGTATTTATGTATATTATACACATTAGAATTTAGAAATATGAAGAATAATAAATCCAGATCACGGGAAACATAAGACATTAAAAAAAAAAACTGTATATTCGTACTATAATAGGAAATAGATTAGTTTTAGAATTTAATTTTTGTATTAGTAAATAATTGTACAATAATCATCTTACCAATACTATCAAATAGCATACACAAATTGATAAATGGCAGAAGATGCGTAAATTAAGTATCTTCTGTGGTGGTTGTAATACATATGCATTATTTCAAATGTTACAGTAATTCAATTTGTATGTTTGTGTTTATACGTTAGATTTGATCGGTATATATGACAATATATATCTACGGGTATATTTTATAAAATAATGTTAAACTTAACTTAAACTTCGGTCTCAAGAAATTATAACAAAAAAAATTATTCTTTTATAAAAAAAATTGCCTACCATTAGTCAAATCGATATTTTTTTCGTTATAAAATAAATATTATAACTTTAGAAGATAAGTAAAATACTACCTTATAGTCTTCAAGCTTGATTTAAAAAAATAACAATAAACATTTTCATGTTAGGAATTCAAAATGAAACATTAGTTCAAATCCTTTGAAAATGATCATTACTCATGTTGCTGTTACATATGGTTCACATTATATGATTCAAAGTGATCGCGATTTATTCCTCCATATGGCTGAATACCAACACATTCTATAACCATACTGTGTACGAGCAGTATATCGACCACATTTTGTTTGAGATTCACTGTTTCATGTCCGTGTCTTATGCCAGGAAGTTAATTTCAAATACTGTTACATTATTACATTCATATTTCGTCTTCGTCTTCGAATTCATATTACGACTCTTGCAATCATACCTAAATCCCCGTTATGCATGGTCATCAAGCAAAAACTACAACTTTTTGACCATATTATTGTTATGAATACTAAAGCAATTCAACTTATCCTTGTATCTGTTTTACAATTATACAACTAATATTATTTCATTGTTAAAAGGATATACTCGTAGTACTCGCAAATGTTGTCTTCATCTTACAAACATACAACGTGACAAAATGCTATTTATAGAACCAATATTGCGTTGTCAGCCTTGATATGAATGTAAGTTAATCTATTATCTAACTCAAAGCAAAAAACATTATCTATGCAATGACATAGGTTTTTATAATATTCTAATTTTTTAATTTTTAAACGAGTATTAAATATTTTTTTTAAATTGTTAAATTTCTATTAACTCATTTGAAAATAAAAATATCGTAAAAACCTAAATCATCATACGGGTAGGTTGATTTCTTCAAGTATCATTAGAGGTCAGTTATCTTAATATGAAGGCTAATGATACTTAATAATACATTGGTTTTATTAAATTTGCTATGTTTTATGTTTATACAAGACAAATATAACAAATACGAATATGGAATACAATTAATATCACCGTAAAAAACGATAACAAACTCGGGCTGGAAAAAAAATAGAATTTAAAATAAGTTTAGATAACAATATTATTTGCATGATATTATAAAAATAAAAAAAATACCGCTATTACAAGATTTCCATAACTACTATTTTGTTTAAAAGCAAACAATACTTTAGTGATACTCTCTGCACAAATAACAACTCGTAAAATACACTTTAGTCCACGGTACAAACATTTCACGTGTTAAGCCAATCAGTTCACTAGTTGACGGTCGGTTAGGTATAAAAAAAAAAAATATCAAATAAACCACAATATTTGTCATCAACTTGTTTCTTTGAACGTGTTCAGAATATTTTGAATTTTCCACTGTAATTCCACTACAAACCACTCACGTTTTTCGCATACTTTAGTGTGCATCACGAACAAATAAAACGATTGAGAATTTTTTACGCGTCTTATCTGTAATAGTCACTTTCGAACGTCACCTCTAATATTTAACCATAATTAAGTTTAATAACACATTAAAAGTTACATTTTATGTAAATGTGTTTTTTGTGAACAACTTACCAATAGTAGTATACTTATCTGCATCATATACAAACTTTCTAAAGCTCGTATAGCCTTATCGTATACACTCACTGGTACACTCGTAGAAGTCTATAAGCCTAACAGCACGAGTTTGAGTACCATTAAACAACCATATAATTAACTTGTTCAAGCATTAAATAATTAAAATTAATTCATTATTTGTAGGTACACCATTGCACCTTAAATGTATTTCTTTATAATAAGTATTCTGTGAATGAGATTATAATAAATTAATCGTTAATAATTATTATTCTGTTGACAGTTTATTTTATATTCAGTACGACATTGTGTCCCTTCGATGTTGAATAGATATAGTTTTCAATATCTAATTAAGTTAATGAGTTTATCTTTGGTTTTTTATGATATGTGATACTCCAAATACTGTCATCCAATTGACAGTAAACTTAATAGTAAAACGCTTTCCTATTGGCCCCGATGAATAATGTTTGTGTTTATATAAACAATCACAGGGACAAATAGACGCGGCCATTTAGACGCAGCCATTTGGACGTAAGGTCATTTAGACGCGGCCGTTTGGGCGAGGGTATATTTGGGCGCGAAAAAAAACATAAATTATAATATATTTATTTTATTCGTAATTTTATATTAGGGTATACATATAATACAATTATGATAATACAAATGTGATAATTACTAAGTTACTGTACAGAAATATTTTGGGCTATCCCTCTCAAAAATGACAAAATTTCACTCTGTTCATAATTTTGAACGATTTTTAAAATCCTCTTATCAACATCAATATATTTTTTTTTAATTTTTTAGGTGGACTATTTCCAGCTTCTAATTGACTATAATAAAAGAATAAATAAACACATAAAAAAATTCCATAACATCAATTATGATTATGGTATAGTTTCCCTATACCCGAAAAATAAATATTATTATAATTTATGTTTTTTTCGCGTCCAAATGTACCCGCGCCCAAACGCCCGCGTCCATTTGTCCTAGATCGATAATCACATTAGACATTCGCAAATTATTCGGTAGTTATAATTCAAACACTGACATTTCATTATTGTATTAATCCCATGATCGAATAATAATGATTCCTTTTCTTTAATAAATTAAATTATGCCTGAATTATATTCGATAAAACGCTTAACATTTTACAACGACAAAGATTTAATTTTTACTATGGACTACTTTATACTTGTTCTCAATATCAATTGTGTTATAAAACAGTAGATGCGTATATATTATATTTATAATACGCATATAGGCACTATATATTTTATAGACAACAAATATTATTTTCATTATGTTAAAATTGATTTTCTTATTGACGTTTAAAACGTGATACGACATACTTGACGAAGATGAATTGGCTCCGACTAAGAAATAATTTAAACATGACTTTTCATCTTCAATAATCTTAATGGTTCAGTTATATAACTATTTTGTATAACTATAGAATATTGAGATAGTGAGTTGTTAATCATATTTTTAAGAATAACAACTAATAATAATAATAATATTAATAACTTTTAAGAATATAAAAAAAATAAAAATATAACGATTTATGAGTAATAATTTTATTGAACAATTTTTTTTCATACTTTTGAAATCAAAATATAAGTATATTGTTGTACGAATAACATTGTATTATTAGAAAAAGCAATTTTTAATTTTGATGTAATAGTTTTATAAAAATAATTATATATATAAATATATAAAACAATATCATTTTTTTAAAGAAATGTACTTAACTGAGTATCAAAACAGTATTAATGTAAAGAAAAATTACAATACTTTTATACTATTTATACACTTTGGACATTATTTTTTATAGAGCTCTAATATATGTGGACAGACACTTAATACTATCCATTTTTTGAGTTCCATACCGTGGACACTTTGTATGGTGATAGTAAATTGGTAAAAATTGATCGTGAACACTTTGCACGGTATAAATAAATCGATATATAAATTTTACAAGATAAGATCAAATTAAATTACTCAAAACTTTAGATCGGAAATCGTGATCGCAATTAGTATGAGATATAAGTTTGGTGACATAGAAGAACATAACCTATATAATCTAAAATACACTATGAACCAAAACCAAACTATTAAACAAAATCCAAAAATTTTTAAATATAGTCATGAATCATAACTTATGATAATACTATTATAAAAATAAATAAATCAAATATTCGTTAGAAGTGTTCAAAAGTGACTTGTATGAATAAAGTTACTACAAATCGTTATAAACCGGTGAGTTATAATTTATAAATCATATTATTTTATAATATACCATAATATTTTTTTTAAACACCTTTCTATATTTATGTCATAACATGAATATTTTTTCAAAATTAAATATAATCCTATTGATAACAATACAATATTGCAGCTGAACAAATCAAATTCTTCTGTGAGTAACTCATGAAAATAATGGAATAATTAAATAAATATTTGTTATAAATATAATTATTAAAAAAAAAATTAATATATTATTATGTAATTTATAAAATTATTATAGTTTATATTACAGAAGATATATGTAATAAAATAGGAAGTTTTGATTCTATATGTATGACTAACAAGCACGTCATAAAAATGTTCAGGAAAAATTCAAAAGTATGCAATTTGTATTATTGTCCGAGAAATGGAAAATAACTATGGGTGGTGACTCAAAAGATTCTTTAATTTATGATACCAAACGTGAAAATAAAATGTTGATATTTGCAACTTCTCGATCCTTAACTATATAATCATCAGCCTCACTATGGTTTATGGATAGAACTTTTAACTGTTCGAATGTTTTTGCACAGTTATACGTTATTCGAGCTGAATTTTAAGATAAGGTATCTACATGTATTTATGCTTTCCAGCCAAATAAATTACAAACAACCTACGAAGAAATGCTTACAAATGTTATATTAGATACTATTTGAAACAGGTCTTCAGCTGAACCAAAAACTATAATCATTTATATTGAAATATAAGTTATAAATTCCATTAACCTAAATTTCAATCAAGTGAAAATTCATGTGGATGTTTTTTTTCATCTATGCCAGAGTCTATAGGAACAAATAAAAAATTTTAGACTATCCAAAATGTATAATAAACAAATTGCAAAACATTGTAAAATTATAACATCATTACCATTTTTGTCAGTTGACGAAACACCTAATGATATAGTTGATACCTACTTAACTTTTATTCAAGATATATTTCTACTAATATTTTATTTCGATCCAACATATATTAGTAGAAAGAATGATACAAGATTCCCTTTTCAAATATAGAATGTCAGACACCAAACAATTAATTGTTCACATAAGACAAATAATTTTAGCGAAGGATGGAACTGTTCATTCAATTAATTGGTTGGATCGAGTAATATAAGTTTCACAAATGTTTTACGATCTTGGCAACTGGATGAATGTGTTCGTCATTTAAACAAAAATATAAAAAAAAAAACCAAAATAGACAAAAAAAAAAGTGCAAAGCTTATACACAAAGCACAAAAATAAAACAATAACAAATGCACAATTATTTGAAATAATTTAACATACTTTTAATTTTTAATTAATATTTATATTTAATTTATATATTATGATTTATAGTAGACAGTGAATATCTTATAAATTTATAAAATCTGTACATAGTACGAATTTATTATCATAACTGTTATTATTTTTCATGTTTATTAACTCAATGTGTTTTTTAATTACAAATTGTTTAATATAATTATTTAACATTTTAAAGAAATGTTTATAATACTTAAAATATAATTATATGGTACCTGGTTATATAGAAAGAAAATATATTCAACTACACGATAATTTCAAATTTAAATTTTTTTAAATTTATTTATGATTTCTCGTTTTTAATTACCAAATCGATTTTTATAAATCTATTTTAATACAAATAATAACTATACGATTTCATTATTGAACGAACATATTTTTCTTACAATCCGGCGTAAAGTAAAAGAAATGTACGCGAACATAGTATAACCAACAATTAAATACTTTCGTTGAAAAAATTAACTACCGACGGCAGATTTACTATTATGTTCCTTGAAGCCTAGACTGTAAGACACAGCAGTTCTAAGAATTTATTTGCGATTGAAACGCATGGGTTTTACAACTACATTAATGATATTGTAGCAAATATTGTAATGGCATCATTAAAAACAACTCTAAATATTCGTATTTATATAATCAGATTAAAGCAATTACACAAGAAAATCTTCCTAGACTGATATATTTGTAATAAAGTACGTTATAATAATAATCAAACAACGAATCGAAACATAAATGTTTTTTTTTTTTCAAATATTTTTGAACCATATAAAAAAAAGTTTAAATGTATATTTTTTAATTTAATAAATGCTCCTATTAAACAGATATTTAATTTTGTAATTTTAAAACTTATTGGTTTCAAAGTTGTTTTAAATGTTATAAACTAGAGTTGTTAGCAAAAGTAAAATACCTAATTTTCAAGCTTTAATTTCAGACCATGTGTCTAGTTGGAAAAAATCAACATATATTTTGTAAATAATAAAAACTTGCAATATTAATCAGAATTATTATTAATTTAAAATCTCCACCTACACTTAGTTTTATATAATATAATGTCCTATAGCATACAATTATAATTATTCTACTCTTATATATAACACCATCTCCTATTCTCTATCAAAATAAGTTAATACATTATAATATTATCTGCCTGGATCAATGGCATAATGTTTGATGTATAGTGCTCAATCATAGACTGAAGTGGTGGTTTTCAGATTTAATAAATAATTCGAGAACTGTCAACATTTCAACGAAATATATTTTTATATGAGCGTGATTTGTTAGATTACATATAATAAAGTTATTACTATTCGAACTGAAATCGCATTCGTGCTATGGTTATCGGACGATCGTAATAAAAGACAATGCGAATCTCATATATACTAAGACTTACGTTACTAAGATACGTCATTCGTACACATCCCATCTGATACGTCGATACGTGACATAAATTAAATAAAATATTTATTATTTCACAAGGCACAATAATGACAGTTGAAAATCACAAACGTTTTGTATATTGGTACACTTGATTTATTATGACGTTTAATTCTCGTACGTAAATAATTTTGCCATTTTACCGCGTTGGAGCAAACAGTGACTAATAATCACTGTATTCTTATCCTCCAAAAATAAATAAACGGACAAGTGTAAAGTGACAAATACGATAAATATTGTACCGTGTACAACGAATGAAACAATATTTCAACTAGCACGAAAACGCTATCTCTATACAGGTATTCCACGAATAATGGCAGCATCGTGGTATCACATGAAAGAATGTAGATAATCGAATTATTTATTTTTTTTATTTTTTATTTAGTTTGCTAAAATAAAAACTACATATATTCATATTTTAATTCGTTTTTTATGCTTTGATATTTTATTATTTTCGAACGATGTGCAGACTACCATTTTATATAGCTTATTTATAGAATAATCTCCATTTTCTCAGGAGATTTCGTGATTAACATACCGTGTGAGACACCATGTGTATAACACCTGTGATGAAATATAGATTTTCACGTGGGATATATCATACACTTATGTGTGCAAAAACTGTTTCATTTTTATTAATAAGAAAAATACTTCAATAGTAGAACGAAAGTGCAATATTCACACTCTTACCCCAGTTGCACATCGATTTAACACTTCGACTTCTTTAGCCTCAGCAGAACTCGTGTACTTATTAATAATATTCCATAGATTCCCGCTGAAAGTAATGTTTTCGATATTTTTCCTGTAGTACTTCGAACACATGGTTTGTCTTCAAGTTATCTAAATGATCATATGGTAATAAGTCGAAGAACACGGTAATGGTAAATTAAACTATTGTTATCTTCAAACAACGCGTTTATGATACACGGTCTCCCTTTTAAATTCCACTCTTGTTTTCCTACTAATAATTTATAACCAAGTAGTGCAGTATTCTCAAGAACTTAATATTTCAAAATATTTCCAAACCATATGAAAACATAGCCTAAAGAATATGTTCGCTTTCAAAAATATTTTATACTCAAAAATTTTTGAAAATTGGTTATAAATAAAATAAAGTTATAGTTTAAAGTGTTTCGTATAAACTCTTTCCGTCGGTTACATTTTTTTTTTTTCATTTTTCTGAAAACTATAACAGTATGTAGGTATTGTTATTTGCAAATAATATTTTCTCGGTAAACTAATTTCAAAAGGGATTAGCTATTCAATTAATCCATGATACATAACATAATTTTATATATTCAATACCGTTAAGTATACTTAATTCGTTAAATATACAATGGCTGTGTAATTTTTTTCTCGATATGATATAAATTTAAATTGAATGCATACAACTTCTATTATTTTTTTCGACATCATTAACTTGTACCCCGGTATTTTTTTATTTTTAGTGTATAATACATTTAAGTGCTCAAATGTATCGTAACATAATTACTATAAAATATAATGTTGTAGCTTATTTTCTATATACATAAAAATGGAGACAAAAAATGTATAACATTGCATCAGTTGAGAACGGCTGGGCCGATTATCTTAATTTTTTTTTTTAAATGATAGAGAATGTCGTGGAGCAGGTTTATAGGGTTTATATATGGACCTAACTCCACCCCCGGGAGGTACTCAAACAGGAATTTTTAGATTTACGATAGAAATTTTTGTTTTTGTTTATAAATGGTTGCTATGGGGTTTATAAGATTTAAGAATAATATTTATTTATTAGTGGTTAATATAATGAATTACCCGACGTTGCAAGGTTACCAAAAATAAAACATAAATAAGTACTTTGAATATTTTCTATTTGCTTGTGTCATTAAAAATGCCAAGAAGACGCCAAAATGCCAATTTTCGTCGTAGAACAAATACAGCTACAAACATGAGAAATAGAAGAGCACAAAGAACAGACGAACAATGCTAATCCGATAGTGCAAATGGTTCGTAGTTGACTCACGCAGAGCAAATGACCAACAACGCCAACAGGTACATCGAACATTTATATCTGATTCATTCCTGCGTCTAGCATTCCAGTATGAGCCCAATATTGAATATTATGCTCATTCAAAAGTAGTAATTTGTGCTATGGACAAGGAATGCCCGCACTGCCATGCTCTCAAATTCAAAAATGAGCCAGTCGGGATGTATTGCGCGTCAGGAAAGATGCAACTAAATTGAAACACCATCTGAACCATTGAACAGTTTACTTATCGGTACAGATCCAGATTCTAACGTGTTTCTGAAGTCAATTAGAACATTCAATTAATATTTTCAAATGACATCGTTCGGAGTAACAGAAATAGTTTGAAATACTAATGCAAATGGTCAACAATACAATTCTACACTACGGATTTTAGTACGTTAAGGTTAGGTTAGGATTATGTATTAATTGATTATATTAATCCACCGTATTATATCAAACTTGGTGTAACTTTGATACTTTATTAGATTTAAATCATACACTAAGGTACGTACAGACAGCATTAGGTCCGTGATCTACCGCAAGTAGATTGCCTACCTGATAATATACTGCTGTGAGTCAGAATTTTTATTCCGGAGAGAAAACTTAAAATAAATCTAGAACATCATCCACCGAATGTTAAATAACGAGTTGAACAAAGTTAGAGTCATATAGAGTTGGTATATTTAACGAGCAACGAAGTGCACGAGATCAGCTAGTATACATTATAACATTGAACAGTATATTGTGCACACAATCAAATTATATCAAAAGCTATTCTATATTAAAATAGAAATACAAACTTTATCAAGTAAATACAGAACGATTCGTAAAGCATTATTGACGTAATTTATACGAAAAAAAACATATTTTATAACATCAACAGATCCTTTATGAATATTTTTGTTGTTTTAGTTTAGTACACTATTTTATTTCCAATCGGAAACGAGTATTCAATTTAACAATATAATAATATCAAATTAATTTATCATTCGATTAAAGTAAATATTAATCTTTATATTTTACATGTTCGCAATTAAATTTATCTATTGATCTCGTACATTCCGAGTTAAAATATTCGTTGATTTGTGTGTGGCCGTCTAACCATAAAGGGACTCGCACAAATCGAGTAACATATAACACACCGGCTTCCGTGCAAGAGTTGGGTTGTTGAATAAATCGTTGATTATCGCCGTAGTTTAATGTTTGTGCATTTTCGCTAGACACAGACCATTTAACAACACCCGGTCTGACATGTAGACATATACAGGTATACATTCGGGTAACAACCGTTCTGATAAACGGTTGTTCGGTACGCAGTAACCGCGAACACAACTTACTGTTACCGCAAAAATTCGAACACACAACATTAATTTGGATATGTAAAATTGCGATTTTGGGAAATCGTTACAAGTGTTCAGATGTTAATACATCGGGTTGTAATACTGCAGTTACGGTGGATATTTCGAAATAATTGTTTATCATAAATACAACTAAGGATCATTATTTTCCCCATAAACATTATATAACAACATAATACATCCATCAATAGAAGGTTTTTCAAGGGCATTTTAGTGCTTCTTCACGTGTCACTTTTGTAAGTACCAAGTATCAATAAAATCAAAATAACCATTATCATTTTTTCAAAATTGTATTCTTTCAAAAGTATTAAAAAATAATAATAATAACACTTGTTAACTAAAAATTACATTCAAATTTTTATTTTTATTTGATATCTGATTAAGCAATACATTTATTTATGGTTTTAAATTATTCGATTAAAAACGTAGTATAATATATATAATACCGTAATAATATTTCAATATTGGTAGTATTTTGTTCTTGAACATTTTACTAGGTCGAGTGTGTATGTATTTGTGTATGGGTACGTTGTACGTAGTACACTAAAACAAATATTTAAAATTTCACGCACGCGCATCGGTTGTAAAAGGAATATATTGTATCAGATAAATATATGAACTAGTTCTTAATAAATTGAATCACGGATCGAGCAGTTTCACGTAGTTTAAACAGCTATTAAGAAACTTTCAGTATATGAATTGCGTTGACACTAAAGTGAAACATAAAACATTTGAACTATAATAAACTGTGTTCATATATGCACTTACAAAAACAAAAATGTCTACATAAAATCCTGTCAATTTAAACCGGGTCAGTTTGTAGTGCCATGATGGTCAATAAACTGCAAATGAAAAAAAAATCCTATAAGATGATACGACGTAGATTAGATACAGTTTCAGTGGGCTGAATTCTCCCAGGGTATTTTTTTTTTATACCATTAGACGTTTAATAAGATCCGACTGCAGTAGTGAAATACTATGAAAAAACCAAAAGGATAACTACCTAACTACGGTTCAGATAACCTCCACTTCAAAGATACACTACGATAGTATTAATGTGAACAGTCAATAATTATTAATTATAATACGGATGAAAATTGAAAAATAACATTTTAATAAACTATTACATTTTAAATTAGTAATTTACTAGAATAAAAATACTGTGGTAATGTTTTATCGCACCATAAATTTCCATGATTTATTATCGTTACTGCGCTACCGTTAATTCAATTAACCTGTCTCATTCTGTAATGTACATATTTTAGTATATAAAGTTCACTCATAAAATGCGATAGTCAATGGAAGGACTTATCCTACCATGGTGGTCTAGCACCTTTTTACGAGCTCAGAAATTTATTTAAAATATCATCTGAACACTAATTATATTTTTTTATGAGAAATTTGAATGCATACTTCCTCAATTGAATTGCACGTGTGTATGTATAATTTCATAATTTTGTATTGCTCCATCATTGAAGATCATAATTATAAGTGAATTTTAAATTCACCTGTATGTATGATAAATTGTATACTCTGTTCAATTAGATACTTGAAACTTAGTTGGATATTGAGGTCATCTTCTATTTTTTTTTCTATTATCTTTTCCTTTTCTATACTACAAGAATAACTGAATTCCGAATGTTTTGACATAATAGTGGCAATACTACGACGTTTTTGTGTTCGTAACACAAACAATATCGGAGATCTGAACTAATATGCATATCGGTCTAATATGTATACATAATGTGCCATTTGCAGTGGGGAATCTCCTTATCTCACCGTAAATCTTACAATATACTAAGATTGAAATATTAACGCTAAACGCCTGTATGTATCTATTCAAATGTCAACTAAATTGATTCATATTAGACACTTCTTAAAACAAAAAATTTTGACTTCAGAAAAAACGTATGATAAGAATAGAGAGGGCCAAATCGGTGCGACATGAGATCGTGAGGAGGCCGTTGCTTTTTAATACACTTTAACGAATTGTGTTTGGGTTAGTGCAGTGCTCTCATTTAAAAAACATAATATTCTTGATACTTCAGAATGGTAGTATATGCTCGAGCTTAGTCTTGATGATATGCCGAGTAAGACAAAGGTGTTTCAGAAGAAGCATGACACATATGTGGAAAACGAATACAGAAAAGTTATACTGAACAACAAGCCTGGTGTAATGAGAAAGAGTTCTACTGTTATACACATTATATAAATTTATATACTAGACACCGGATAAGAATGGTCTGAATAGAAATTCTACTAATATCCTACCTATATAGGCCTAAGATATTAATGTACAACTTTCTGAAGCCTACCAACACTAAGTCAATGAAAAATATATAATTAATTCAAATAAAAAATTGACATTAGTATAGTTGTTATACTGAATAACTGTAATGTTTTTTAATAAAAAATACTCAAATACTTAATATTAATTTCACATTATCATATAACTATTATTTAAAAATAATGTATTTTTATGTTAATTATTATCAAACAAACCAATTTTTTAACTAAACGCAATAAGAAAATTAAAAAAAAAAATACTTGCAACAATAATTTATAAAGATGCTAGGATGCCATGATAAAGGAGATTATTCTTAATCTATAATTTAATTTGATAATTAAGATAATATAATGTGTACCTATATAATATTATATTGTTTCTTTCAATATAATCATAATGTTTTTTAAAGATTTAACTATTTTTAAAAACTTATAGTTTCTTTAAGTTGTACTAAATTACATAAAATCCGATTATAATCAATAATATCTATAATAATAAATATATTAATATCAATCAATTCGTCGAGAATTTTCTGGTTATATCTAAAAAAAGTTAAAATATTAAGGTAGATAGATATTTTTTATATTTATATTATATGTAAACGTAAAAGTACTGATGAGTTGCATAAAATTATGATTTTTCCTATAATATCTTTATGTTTTCTATATAGACTTAGGGGCAAATATTGTTCTTCAAAACTTTCTAAATGTACAGTCTATATATTTTTTCAGTATATAATGTATTTTAAACTTTATAAATAAATTAGTTTTTTTTTATATAAAGAAAAATGTTGATTCGTTCAATAATTACATTAGGTATTCTTTCCATCGAGCAAAAAGTATTATGATAACTATACATGTATTTATTTCTTTTAAATTGAAATATTTTAAAATAAAAATGAACAAATACTCGTAATAAATCCAAAGACCCTTATACTTTTATTTGTATATTATTATTTAAAATGTAGCATAATAAACGTCAATATTGTGTCAACGACAAAAACCATATTGTGTTAGTTTATTCGACCTATTTTACCCATAAATCCAACTTATATACCTTCATTGAAAAATTATACGAAATACTCAAAAAAATCTACTAGATCAGTGGTGCCCAACTCGTACTTTTTATCAAATTTCAAAAGTAAAACTCAAATTTATATGAGAAAATGTTTATGAAAAATGTTTTATGCTAATATTTTAACACGATTATCTTATTTCATGGACTATTACAAATGCATTACCTACGGTTATAAAATATAAAAATATTTACTCATCAAAACATTAAACACGAGAGTGCTAAAATATTATTTCGTGTAATAAATGATTGTTCAACACAACCTAAACAGGATACGACAACACGCGCGTAATCAACTACTATCGGAGTTCAGTCAAACAGGCAATGTCAAAAATTTTAATATCTATTCGAAAGCATAAATTCGTTCAAATAGTATTATAGTAAGTCACGAATTTTGGCTGTCAGACACACATAGATACTAAATCTTTGATTCGTCGTATGTGCACTAAAAATAAAAAAGCAAGTAATACCTATCCCATAAAAAGTCCAGTTAGACTTATAATTTATAGTTTGAGCTTACGGTATAACAAAAACAATCGGAGTAAGGTCAACCTTAAATAATAACTATAAATAAAATAATAACTAATAAATGTATAGCTCCGATAAGTCACCTGCATATACCAGAGTAAGACGTAATTATTTTCAGGACAATATATTATAACAAATATCAATGATAATAAAAGAGTATAAGATCTACTTCCTAGTACATATACAATTATTCTATTTTTTGTTTAAAATTTTTTTTTATTAATCATAGAACCAAAAATATAGAGTATTTTATAAGATTTGATAATTGGATCTTGATAATTACATTTATTCTATAAATATGATACATTTCCATACATTTAACAAAATAAAAAGGTACACAGTTCATATGTTAAAACTAAAATTAGTATTTTTAGTTGAATTGTACCAATTATTTTTAGTTCTAAATTCTATCTTACAGTTCATCACAAAATATATACTCAAATAGCTCGGATATCTGTCAAAGACTCCAGTAACCCTAACAAACAGCAATCAATTTCCCTCGGAAATATTACATGCGCCTCACGCTGTATTTCAAATAGAACACTTTATAAAGATTCCCAAATCTCTCGCATTAAATATTTGGCTCAAATGTATTGCATGTAATTCTACAAAAAGTCTCAACATCTTTTAATCCACTTCATTATTTATTGATTCGTCAAAACTCCTCTGATTTGATATTTCAGTAAATTACATCCAAACACTAACACGTAATAGAATATTATGATCAAAAAATAAGATCACGTAAAATAATTTTTTTGAAGACGAGTCCAATTAGTGCATTACAGCCAAAATCAAAACACTCACCGTTAAGAATTAAAATAATTCTCACGTATCATTAGTCTAATTTCAAACAAATTAATTAGTGAAATTTTTATAACGTAATAAATAATTTATACAAAATGTTCGTGTTATTCAAAAAACACTTTTGTATACGTCATACATACGTTGTATATGTCATTATAAATTCTGATATATTGGTTTGTAAGTGTTAACTTGTTTTCAAGATAAATTTTTGGCAAGTTTCCCTAGCCAGAATTTCTCACTACCAAGAAGAAAGTGGTCACTTTCTTCTTGTAACACTTATCACAATGAAATATTATTACGTGGATCCTATTTGAAAATGCTTAACTGTAAATGTGTACATGACAATATTTCACGATTTAAAAAGATACTACATACGTTTAACTAAAAATGTTTAAAAAAAAAAAAAAAACCAAGAAGGACCCTTCGATTCACCGGAATCACTCCCTTGCTATCGTGATTTACTATGTTTAAGTTCTTTATCTATTTATCACAAACTAAACTGTTGTTAAGTCACGATTCGCGTAGCAGACATAGTGAACACTACACGATCGTCAATGTGACCCATAGCCGCCAACAATTAAGTACCAGGAAATTTTACGCAAACTATTGGGGGTGGAATAGAAAAAACCCAACCTTCGGACACTTGGCGCCAAGAAATTAGGCTCGAGGATAATATTTCACTTGTCAAATGCAAACTTCCGCTCCCGTCTAGCAAACCACCCAAACCCTCTGATCCTTGCCCTCGACTCTATCAACATACCTGGTGACCCGCCAAGAAGGCTGAAAAGAAACTGGTGCAGAGACCTAGCAATAACATAATTAAAAAAAAAAAAAAAACAATAACTCTCAATACCCACATAAAATCCCTCAAGCCATAAGTACTACTGTTGGGTAGTTCCTTAAAATCATGTTAACTCACGTTAAAATCATATAAATACCGCACATATACTTATTGTAAATAACCTTACAGATTGTATATTTTCTAAATAAATGTTAAAAAAAAAAAAAAAAAAAAAAATACAAACTGAACTTATACTAAACATCAGAATACGTTGGACCTGGTGGTCTTGATTCCCAAGTACCCGGATACTAACCAGGTACTCTAGATTTACGAGTATTACCCGATTTATATTTCGACTATCCGTTATGATTTGTATACTAGTTATTTATCTAGCCAATAGGTTACAGTTATTTCAAAAATTTGTTCACTAAATGATCTGCATAATTAATTATTAAACTATAATATCACTAACAAAAATCATAAAAAATGCTAAACATTTTTTTTTTTAACCATAATTAAAATAGAGAAATTTCTTATTCGTATAACTGTATAATTATATTATAATACTAATTACCTCCTATCAATTAGGTCTAAGTTTGATCATTTATGTGTATTAAACACCATCGAGTACCCGAAAAATTGGGTATTATCCGGATGTACTGATACCCATGTACCGAGTTTATAGGTAACCGGGTATTATCCACATCAAAATTCAAGGACTAGTTGGGACCTAAGTAGGAATTGTTTTAAGAAAAAATCTACTCTAAATTGCTTGAACTGATTTGTACGTAATTCGTGTGCTGTTGTTATTTATGTGTATTTATTTACATAATGTACAACGAACGTTCTTATAGTAATTAAGTGCTTGTGGTTTGGATTTTCTGTGTAATTTGCATAAGTTCAGTATCAAAAGAAAGAAAGGGCTAAAATGATGGACTAGGGATTATAACTGTGTATTATTGATGAACACACGAATGCAAATAATAGTAATAATTTTTATTATTTTTACTGTTATTATAACTATTCATTTTATGTTTTCGATTCAAAATATCATATATTTTAATGATCATAATTCACAGTTACCAACAACCCATCGTCCTACATCCACGCTCGGTACTACCGTGATGCTACTGACCTTTTATGAAGTCTATGGCCATCTCCAGACCGTAAGTGTCCTTGTCGCAGTCGTCCAGTATGAGCGCCCCGATCTTGAACTTTGTCCACCGCTTGTTGATCTGGTCCAGCGTGTAGAGCATTGTCTCCATCGTCTGTATGCCGCCCTGGGCCATGATCGGGCCGCAGGTGAACTGCGTGTCCTCGCGTGAGTGCACCATCATCAGCCCGCCCAACAGCAGATCACCGTCCACCACGGCCTCCTTCTTCAGCGGCCACACGAACGGCTCGGCAGTGGCGGCCGTAGACGAGCCGCCGGTCGAGGAGTGCCGCATGTGACGCATACGCACGTCCGGCGACGGCGTTTGCATGGACGGTACCCGGCGCAACCATCCGGTGTGGTTGGCCCGCGCCGGAACTGGCAGCAGCGCAATCGATATCGCCACCATGACCACGGCAACCACGGTGGCCACGGCAAAAGGGGACACCGTGACCCGGCCCATGGCTTCACTGAGAACACGGACCCGGTCCGGCGGCAGCGTCCGTGAACTCAACCGGCGGCAAAACCGGTCGTTTCGTCACGTCCCCTGTAATGTGTATACGCCTATGTTAAACGTCATATTTGTGCACATAAATTGGTGTGTACTGCGTACGTACAAGACCGGATTATAAGGAGAAGGACAAATTATGTTTTTAGTGCCGAAGTGGTGATAGTTGCTGAAGCAGATTTTTCTGCGATCACGTCGGAATCGATGGTAACCATACAGTTTTGGAAAATCAATTTTTATTTTAGCTCTTTCGTTAATAAAAACTGAATTAGATAGGTATATTCGAAAAATAGAATATTTTTAACGTGTTATATCACGTACTGTGACTTGAGAAATCTGTGATTTGAAAAATTCTAACCTCAAAAGTTGTATGTATTATTTACATGGTTATACTGTATAATAAATGCGTTCTAGTCGTAATATATTGAAGTAAACAGATATTGACGGAAATACTTCATAAATCACAAGCTTAATAGAAATAATATCGGTTCGTATTGCATTAATATTTATGCTATGTGGTGCGGAGGTAAATAAATATTTACCAAAGATTCGCGGATGTAGCTGTTTTAGACATAATAATTTTACACTGAAATAATTAATTAAAATACTTCCGTTTCGATCCTTCAAAGTTTACATAGACCATAGCTTGTTATATAATTATTGAAACATTGCGTTTCCATTAATTTCCATAATTGTAACAAATTGATACTAGCAAAACATTTTTTTTTTTTTTTATTTAAATTTATTTTAATTGAAAATGACAAAAATATTAATAATGGAATTAAAATTGTAACTAAAAAATGTAAAATGTTGTTTAAAAAACTGAACAAAAGATTTACACTATACAAGCACCGTAAAGGCGGCGTGCATTTTTACAATTCATTTAGAAAGCTATTGTAATAAAAATTATAGAACTAAAATATTCTAAGTAGACCATGCATTGTTTTACGTAGGTTGAAATATTTAGAAAACATTAAGATTGAATTAAAATAAAAAAGTTTATTTAAAGATGCTTGAAATACCAAATATAAAAACATGAGCAAAAAATCAGTCATTTATAATTAATATTCTATAGAAATTATATTAAATTGTAAATTATAAATAACCACTAAATTGCATAACTTATTTATGAATTGGGTTTTAATCACCATAAAAGCTCAACATATTTATTTACGTTTTTAAAAATAATTTAACTTCGCATTTTTCTATTAAAATTTAATCAATTTTCATATTTTCAGAATAATATTATTACTTACATAACTATATTACAAAAATACATCACAAAACTAAAATATTCATGAAAAACACCATTGTCAATATGTTTTTTCTTTTATTTTAAATCAAAGTTATTGAGTTCAATCAAACTCTGTGTACATTAATATTTAATTGTATTTTACATTCAAAAATGTATAATGGAACAATTAGACAACAATCAATAAGCATTTTTTTTTCTTATGACTTATTTAAAAAACAAAACAATCATTTTTCACTAACGAACAAAAAATTTGTAAAATAAAAATAAAACAAAATAAAATATATCATAAAATAAAATAATAGAATATCCATGAAATTTTAATATTTTAATCGCTAACTAATAACTTTTCATATACTTAATACAGTTTATAACTTAAGTAACTTAAGTCATATTACATTTAAGAGTTATAGACTTTATATTTTAGACATCATAAAGAATAAACTCATTTTAATATTTTTCCAAAACAATAATTAAGGCAGAAAAAAAATATAATGAACTAAATAAAATGTTTAAATATTTAAAATTATTTTCATAAAAATTATTTAGTTTCGCTGATTTTTTCACAACATAAAATATATGTCAATTATAAGACATAAAAATAGCAAATAGATGGTAAATGTATTTTTAGTTACTTAATTTTATATTTTATAAACCACCTGCTTTTAGACTTAAAGTATTACTAGTTAAGGTATGTTTAAAATGAATATTACTTAAACAACAACAATTTTATGCAGCCATTACTTTTTATAACGAAACATATTTTTCAAACAAATTTTCATATTGACAATTATTATGTGATTCTTTCATTAAACATATATTTTTATGGTTCTTATATTTATACGATAGTATCGAATTTCCGAACCTTGAGTTAAATAAAAATATACGTATAAATTTTTAACTGTTGTCTGTATAATTTTATCAGCCAATTTTAATCTATAATAAAAGCAAATATTTTCATCAGTTTAGACTTGTTAAAGACTAGTAAATATGCAGGTGACTACATATATTTATTTATTAAAGAATTGAAACATATTTTTAGGTCGTATTAATTATGATTTAATGCATCATGAACGAGTGATATGAGGTAGTTGTGTCTAAACTTTACCCCACACAGTCACCAGTTCGAATTCGTTCACCGGCGACGGTTATCTTTTTAAAACCAGACGACCATTCAGAAAGAAAAAACCACCATTGACTCTTCATCAAAGCGTGTGTAACAGAAAAAAATTTGAGATTACTGTAACAAAAACTTTCAAAATCCAATGAGTAAGTTTTCTCAGATTATTAAAAAAAAAAAAAAAACTAAAATAAATAATATTTAAAGTTGTTAACATAAAAATACAAAATCGACAATAATAGTATTTTATTTTCCAGCAATATAATGGAATATTATCTATATTTTTTGCAACTTATGAGGAATAATTTATTTTATGTTTATCTATGGTTAATTATTATTAATACAATATTCCGTTATTAATTAATTACATTTCAGTACTACCATAATCTAACATAATTTAAATATTTATTTTAATATAGTCACAGAAACATTTTCTTAGTTCTACTAGTCTTATTTTTCTAATAAATTTTAGTAGTAACGATAAACAAAAAAGAAACTTTAGACCTTAACTTTTACATCAAATATTAAATTCATCTTGATTTTTTTTTAATACAAACTGCAAAAATAAGTCTGTTGAAAACAAATTAATACAAAACATCTTATATCAACCTTATAATAAAATAAATTTCAACATAACAAATAGATAAAGAGATATATTTTATCTAATATAAATATAATATTAACGATATATTTATGTTCAAAAAAATACTAATGAAATAACAAATTTATATATATTTAGTGTACGTATAATCAACTTAATTTCTCCTATATATTCGAGCAATGAACAAATTAAGTTATAAATCCCATCTTATGTGTTTATTCTGTTGTTTTGGTGATTCATGAGAAATTAACCGACCAAATCCATAAGAGAAATTTTTGAAGTTGGTTACTAGACAAACACGTACGAACCATTTAAAACAAAACGTGCTATAAGTATATTTTATTTAATAGCCGGTGGGTTTTATTATTAAGTGAAGGGATAAAGAAAGTTTACACTTATAACAATTGTCTGTGGAAATAAGTGTTCAATATAAAGCATTACTCGATCATACATATATAAACTTTTTGAAAAAACTAATATTTTGATAAAACTTTCTTTTTTTTTGTATAATTTATACCAATTTTAACATAAATATCTGCATAATGTTCTCACCGATTGTAATTATGTTAACTTAAATGTAAGAAGAAATTAAAAATAAATCCCTAAAACGAAAAAGTAAATTATGAATATACTTATAATTTTAAATATAAAATAATCTGTAAGTGGCTAATATTATTCAATATATAATAATTATTACTGTAAAATCCAACTTACATTGTGCAATTGTATGTTAATTAACTTGTATCAAATTATACTAAAATCGAAAAAATATTTCTTTTATTTAAATACAATTATACACTTATAATATTTAATAATAAAAATATATTTAAGTTGTATAATTATAATTAATTAAAATATAATAATTGTACTTCAAATAGGTTTAATAAATTCGTCTTCTTTATGGTAATGGTTTTAATTTCGGATAACAACACAAACTTATCGTTAGATTAATCTGTCACTCTTTCTCTATGTAATATAACATTAATATTAAATACAAAAACCTTAAGATCCTTAAAGAAAATTTTAAATAGTCAGCAAGTCAAACATAAAGGTCTTGGAACATAAATGTCGTATACATTCCTTAAAAATTATTATGCGCCAAGTGTGTTTGGTAATCCTTTCTTAAATATCTCAAATTATTTTTTTTTTTATTAAATTATCAATATTCTTCCGTTTACTTCAGTCATAAATTGTTGTTTTTAATTATGATATTAAATTTGAAACATTTTACTTAAAATGTTAAACAAATCTTAAGGTTTGACCATTTATCATTTTTTCAGATAATAAACTTTTATAAACATTTCTTGCTGTGTATGTGTAATTTAATATCTATAAGTTTCCATTATTTTAACCATATTATTATCTGTACGGTACATACATTGATTATTGGGTATAAAAAAGATAAACGCAAACAACGATATCCAACGCCCTCGACTAGTAAGCTTTCGATAAAATTAAATTTCGTGACACCAACGTGTACACTTTGCAATCATATTCCTCATACTTAACTTATTTAAAATTACATCTGTATATCTAAGAAATTTTTCTTTAAGTGAGTATAAATTTATAAATGTTCAATATACAATTAAAATGTCTGTTTTAGAAAATAATCAATAATTATTATGAAATTCGAAATATAATGAAACTTATAAGTTATATACATAATAAATCGATTATAAATATTATAAATATTGGAAATTCAATGTTTTTCTATTCGGTCGAGCAATTTCCTATGGGAGTTATCTTTTTATATATATTTATTTTGTTGTGTATTTATTCTGTGGCTTACTGGATCCACAAAAAACACCTCCTCGACTTTGATATTTTATTACTTATACTTATACTAACCTTATATTGTATGTTACCTGTGGGCTTGAATCATTTTTTTGTTTATGCTATTCTTAAATATTTTTTTTAAAAACATGACTTACTAAAAAATACAAACTACAATTTTTCTTAACGTATTCACTCTGTGATATATGGTTGTTAATACTACACATGGCGTAAGCTAATTTTATCACTAAAACGTACCCGTACAATATACAATGAATAATGAAAAACCAATACCTTTTTTTTCAATTTTCATAATCAGTTATTGTATCACAAATAATAATTACAACAATTATAATAAGAAAAAATCCATAGTTCCCAAATATGTATTCAATGGCCAGAGCTACTGTGCATAATATAACAAATAAAAAAAATTAAAACCGAAGGCCGTTATTATAATTATTGTTTTTAGTTGAAATCATTAGAACAAAATCGATATAAACAAATAAATAAAGCAAATAAACATAAATAATGTGCATTTTTATGGTCATTTCATTATTATTTAATAATATATCATTAAGTTACATTTACGTCATGATTAGCAAATTATAAATAAACATCGCATATGATCAATTTTTTATGTATTAATAATTATATTTTTATATCATATATTATGTATATAAAATAACAATAACATTTAATTATGTTCAATACAGAAATTATATACATATTATAATTAACTAAAAGTAACACGACGGATAAAATAAATTAAAATAATAAAAATAAATTTATACTAACAGTAATAAAAGTTAAAATTGTTGTTAATTTTAAATGATGTTTTAACAAAGTTTTACATATATATATTTTGAATAAAACTATCTAATAACTAATCTGTTTTTTTCAAACACATAGTACTATTTTAGTACGGCTACGATATTAGTATATTTGTTATTTAATACATATTATATTTAATTAGAAATCTTAATACGACACACAAACGTAAAAACTTATAAATGCAACTATAAAGCTTAAAACAAATGTTGCTATAAGAGAATTTTTTTGATAATTGTAATTGTAAAATTAATCAACAGTAAATTTTTGTTTTCATCAAAAGGAATCAATTGTGTTTTGTTTAATTATCTTAATAGTGATGCTTTGTTATTGTTTTTATCCAATTGGCTGAACCAAAGCTAATTTATTTTAAAAAGTTTAAAACTACAATAACCAAAATAAAATAAAAAAAACAATTTAATAAACTAAATTGTATGCAAAGCCCAAATACCACCATTAACTATTATAACAGAATTAATTATTTAATCGAATACAACTCAATATTGTAGTTATTATACTAAAACGTAATGAAAACTTTCCAAACCTAATTTAACACCGATCAGATGCTTTATTTTCAATATCGACTTCTATTCAAGTTTATAGCTAGGTACAATATTTTTAAAGTTTTTTTGAAAAAATCATTACATTTTTAATAACAGTACAATTCTAATAAACTTTAATCATAATTATAATATAAAAAAATTGTTTTAAACTTTGAGAAAAATAAATAAAAACGAAAACAAATTAATTTATCATTTTCCAATACATATTATAATAAAACATTAAATAACTAGTATTGACTATTAAATAGAATAATATTTTACTGTGGTTTTGACACAATGTATTTAGTTTAGCGCTGTTGTAAATTATATCACTTAAAACACAATTCTAACAATAATGAACACATTTTCATTGTTTTCTTTTTACTTATTCAACTTTCTTATTTGAAATTATGACGAAAAAAATTGTATGCATTGAAGTTAATTATATACCACGAATTATATAGCTTACAGTGATCGAGCGCATATGCGTTTAAGTCTAAACAAAACATAAATAAAACAACGTAAGTGAATTCATACATTTTGTTCGGAATTTCAACTCATATTTAAAATGAAATTTACACGTCAAATAATTTAATAGAGTGGTTAAAATTGCACACCATTACTTTACCGTAACTAGTAACTAAAATCACCTCAGTAAGACTTTTGAAATCACACGATTCCTTGATTATACGATACACCAAATATATTGGACTAAAAAAAAAATAAATCCATTTATATAATAAACATACCTATCACATTTCATAAACGGTAGATACAGCATTATACGTTATTGCCATGTTATTCTATACTTAACGAAACCGTCGAATTCTTTACTCTCATTTCCCGTGTATATTCGTTTTCCCGACTCACAGCAGCTCGATTGATAAAATAACAAAAAAAAAGAACAAAAAACACCTTCTGAAGTATGTTTCAGAGCTGAAAACCAAATACATAAATATTACCGTACAAAAAATATTTAACTCTACTGGCTTTCGGCTACCAATAGTAACGATTACGATTTCTTAAGCTATGCATTCGTGAAATCAGAATGACGGAGTATACGCGTTATTTAATTTTTTTCGTCGAATGACGTTAACGTGTTTAAAGATTAACCATATGTATGTTAGTACTGGTAAGTCCGACATTATAATACATTGTGAATAATATAATTAAACCGTTTCTCAATAAATACGCAAAATATATTTCTTAAAGCCTATGCGAGGGAAGTTAAGAAAGGAACAAAATAAAGGTTGGCAGGTTTCATAAAGGAACGCTCAGGCATTTGGCAATCTATCATAAATGATAATAACAGAATTAATAACCTTAGATGTATATATGTTACCAAGCAATGGACGACATATTAATTTATTGTACACGTCTGACTTGGTGCTGACATATTATCCTTTACTACTTGGTAATAGTAATGATAATATGAAATCGTCACCATTTTCCACTTGTGCTATGGGCATTACATTTGGATTTTCACAGTTATCCGACTAAAACATAATAACTGTGTTTATCCAATCCCATACTATATCTTTAAAAAAGTTCTATAATGCTCAATCGTATTAAAATATTAATAATCAATACAAATGTAAATTGCGCTCTTGATTAACATGCAGATATAAGTCTTAAATAAATACAACGTAAAGTTTTTATACTTAAATATCTATAATTATTGTCGATTTTTATATTAATTTTTGATATAAAAGTAATTTTTTTTATAATAATTCTTCTTATACTTATATGCTAAGATGTGTCTTCTTTATTAGTTAACTAAATTGTAATTTGTTCGCTAATTAATTAATATATTAATCTGTTCATAAATAAATATTAGAATATAATTTTAATAATAACCTCTCTTTATTTGTGTGAAAAATGCACAAATAAAATTAAGACTTTTAAATCATTATATATATATATAAGATTATGAGTACGTTTAAATAATAAATTTTTTTATAAGATAAATCATAATAGATGTATAAAGTATTTAAAACGGAAACGTATTTTGAATTTAAAAAATATAATTTGTTACATTTAATCTGTGATACTAGTTAACGAAAATTCATAATCAAAATATTTTCATATTTTTAATTTGTAAAATATTATAGTAAACCTTTCCTTTGTTTTAGTTTTTTTTTTATGTTGGAACACGCCCAAATATTTAAACGGTTTTAAAACTGTTAAAGAGTCTTTTTCACGCTATTCAACCTCTTCTTTTATTTAAATTATTAAATCTGTTTTTAAAAATATTTTAACTTAATGATTTTTATATTTATTAAAATATAAATATAAAATAATGCATTATTTTAAAAATATCATGGTTAATTATCCCAGATAATTAAATGCATTTTTTTGATATTTAATTCAATAAACGCATTATTTTCCATTATTTTGATTCTGTATAATTCTAATTGTATTCTAACAAAATGTCAATGTTTTTTTTTTTTTAATAATAATTGGAGCACGCTTATTTTTAATGTAGTTTAATGTAGATGTTCATATTTATAATAATGAAAATAACCATATTATTTTAAAATTTTAATCTTTGTTTTTAAAAATAATATGGTATTATTAAAAAATAAAAATTAAATAAATAAATAAAAGATATTTTTATTTATAATTATTATTTGTATTGTCATTCTTATAGTTATTTTTAGATATTTTTATAATTTATGTTTTATAAACCATTATTATAATTATTAAATAGCTATTGCATGTTTTTATTACTTTCATGAGAAAGTTTCAAACCCCCCAACTCCTAAAAATGTTATCCTTATTTTCGCCACTGAAGATTATACACTTATAAATACATACACGTATAAACATATTCCTTACATTGTACTATAACAATTAGTATGTATAAGTACTATCATATTATAAGTCCAATCATAATGAATTTCATCTCTTCTACAAATGATTAATTGAAAATCGATTAACCAACGGGCTTGGTCTACGGAAATAATATTTTCCGACTAAAGAACAACTAAAAAAGAAAACTAAACAAAATCGATTGCCTTGAGTGCTGTCATGAAGGTTCATCTTCGCTGATAAACGAGTGGAAATAACATTTTTTTTTTTTTTTTTTGTTTCGATCTTTCAGAAAAAATGACTATTAGTATAGGGTTTTGAGAGTAGTAGTATTCTCAGTGTGTGATTTTTCACTTGGTATCTGATCTGAAATGTGTACATCCTTCGTATACCTTTTGCAATACTCCTAATGATTATATGAAATAAAATTATAGTTAGATCACTTAACAAAAGATACAATATGAATTATTCCCGGAAAATTCAAGATAAACATAAAGTGAATAACATAAATAAATGATAAAGTTATTAATGTTTTTCGAATAATATTCAAAACTCAACATTTTTTATAATAAAAATAATTAATGGTGAATTTAAGGTATTTAAGTAATAAATAATAGTATAGGAACTAGTACAAAAATATAAAAATAAATTTACAGAATGATAAGATAATAATATGAAATGTAGCATAATTTCTGTATTGAGAACAATATATGTATGTATGTTCTGTATAGACAATATTCTTCTACCTCGATATTATATAACTAACCTAACCTATAGTAAATAATAAATTGATCGATCCAATATAGTGAATTTTATTTTATTTATTTATACATATTTATATCTGAATAATATAAACAAATTCAAATATTTCCGATCAATGATCATTGAGCGTTAGAAATATCTTTTAAAAAAATAAGAAAGTTAGCGATTTCCATTTAGTAAATCTAACTTAAAATATCATTCATTCAGTTTGCCTGTAGAATATTTTCAAAGTAAAAATTCATTTTGTAAAACGAACAAATCATTTATTTCACTATAAATACTTAAAATTATTTATTATTATATATTATTATATTATTATTTATAATTAATGAAACAACTTCAAGTTATGCAGTCATTATTTCAAAATACAAGAACACATTTTTTTTAAATAAGTTTATTAATGCTGATAAAATCTCAACACATAATAATGCAGAATACAATAGTTAAGTTAAATTAACCATTTTCGTTATGCCATTATTTTACATTACATTATTTTACAACACTATTCTGTGAAATAAAACATTCTAGTAAATTGTTAACATTCAAATTTACTTTAATTCTATATGAAATATGAGCATAATAAAAATCCAGTGACGACTCGTGAACAAGTCACAGTAGCAACCGTTTGATTACGTTCACAACGTAATTATAAAAAACTAAAAATTTGAAGAATTAATTGTAAAATTCGTTAAGAATATACTAAAACAAATATTTTTTGTAGTTTCACCTAGCAATGATAATATTTCGAAAACCATTAAATTTTTCATTAAAAAAAATGTTCTTTAGCAGAATTTAATTGAAATCTAACTCTTTGCTTAGCATTAACTAAAAGTTCAACTCTAATATTCCAATTGTATACCTGACAAGACACGTAGTGAAAACCTTCAAAAATTATGTATCTTGTACCTAATATATTATTACATATATATTTGAATCAACTTCGCGAATGTGTTACAAAAGTATTAATGAAATAATTGATTATGGAATATAATTAACACGTCAACTAATGGTTTTATCTAAGTAATTGAAGCAACCGTATCCAGTAGTTACTTCACTAAAACTTTACACAGCAATAGCATAATTTGTAAACAGAGAATCCCATATCTTTTCTCAACGATGTTCTGCATCTTCTTATTCTTAAATTTTTTTAAATTCTATGAATAGGGAATTTCAAAGCACTTATAAAGTTTATTTTTTCAATAAATATTCTTTTCTGTTTGATAAAAGTTTAACTGAATTTCAGATTTGCTTTAATAGAATATTAAATTAAACTATCTACTACGTACCAACTATCTCATTTTTTTTTTTGTAGATGATCGATTAAAACAAAATTATTCATAGTATAAATAAAATTTTAAATAATTGTGGAAATTTTATGATTATTTAATTTTTTCAAAATTATATAAATTTTTTAAAAGCATACTTATTTCTAAGTTATTTTTATAATAAATTATTTTATTTCATGTTTTCAAATTAAATTTCCTATTTTATGATTTTTTAAACTCTACATTTTTAATTTACAAAATTCCTTTGTCATAGTTCATAAATCAAATTTATAATACGTATATTGAAATTAAGTGGTACTAAGAATGAAGACCTTCAAATGTTTATACTGAATGTAATTTTAATAATCTCTAAATTTAGAGTGTATATGTGTAAGCTATGTCTTTTGTAAACGAACATAATTGCAAAATCGTGTTTCGTAATACCAAAATTACTTAATTGCTCTGTCTTTAGTAAATTGGAAAATATTTTCATTCATTAAATATTAAGTAAAGATAATTTTGAATATTTGAATAGCCGGTAAAACATTGAGACCGAGTGTTATCCATTATTTATATTATAATTACTAGCACTATCGTTTTAATTTCATTATTTGAATGCATTTGAAATTAATAATAAGCCGCCATAATATACGAAAACGATTCTGGGTTAGAGAATAATATATAATATTCATATCACAAACTGTGAAACTATACAACATGTTAAAGTGTTAAATTTAAAAATTATAAGTGTAATAACAAAAAAGTACGTATTTTAATAAAATGTATAAGTTTGTGGTCAAATATTTGTACAAGATTTAATTAAAGAAGGTTTAAGTGGATTTTAAGCTTTACATGATTTTATTTTTTTATTTTACAAGCATGTGAGTTATATCCTTGTTTTAATAACTACAATTCAATCATAGAGAATTATATTTAAAATTAATAAAAAATGTATCTACTATTTAATTTGTAATAACTTTAAACTTATTCATATTTAAATATACAGATATTAAATGAATGTCAAAACTTTTATCAAACAATAATTCAACACATTGAACAGTAACTATAATATATATTTACTAAACTCATGAATATAATGATATTATTCTAAACTATTTAATAATAATTGTCTTTCTTTTATAAAACTTTTAAATTACACTTATTTATTGTCTTATAAACACGTTAGGCCTACAGGCCTACCGGGTCTGTACGGTGAGCGCATATGACAAAAAATGTATTGAATTTTTATTTCAGTTTTTATTAAATATTAAAAAATAAAATAAAATTAATTAAAAATTATATATTATATCTAGATAATTGAATCTAGTTTTTATTTTCAATTTTATAAGTTATTAAATCAATATGAAAATTAAAATCTAAAATAAAAACTAAATATTCATATATTCTTTCGTAAATTCCAATATAAATAAATTCCAAATTGTAAAATGTTGTGTACATTAGTATATATTTTTACCTGTTCTACCACAATATAAGTAAATTGTGTAATTAGTAAAAATAACTTTTTTTCACAAATATATATAAATATATTTAAACATAAAAAAAAAAAAAAAAAAAAAAAAAAAAAAATAATAACGGCAGACCCATTTAATTACTTTTAAATAAATTCAAACCACTTACATAGAACTGTGTTCAAATAAATTTTAAATAATATTTAATTCAATGAAATACTGAAACAAGAAGATTAGAAAATTCAAACGATACCTTTATAATAATATTGTTAATATTTAAATATTATTTAGAGTATTGTTCTGTTAAATAAAACTAAACATATTTATGGATTATAATGTTTCATAGCTTTGCCTATATTTTAAAAGTTTTATATGAAATATTCAAAAGAAATGTATTTTATGAAAAATTAAATTACTAAATATTATAACAGTGATGTAAAAATGGTTTTGCATTGGATACATTCATTTAAATATAAATATATTAATTAAAATTAAATCAGTTTTATAACAATGTAATAAAAATCATTTTTATATACTTGTATTGTTAAATGTATGTAATACATTACAGTTTAATTTTATTTAACTTTTGCGAGAGCAACTGTTTTGAAAAATACGAGTACCCACTGATTCTTACCAAATTGTGAGTTTATGTATTCTATGATCTCTTCATCTTTAATCTGCTGCTATTCATCGTAAAAATTAAACGCAGACAATGTCTAGTAAAAACAAACTTTGAACACTTCTCAACACTAATAATTTATAGAATTCATTAATCAACCGATCACTCTGACGTATTTAAATAGAGAAAATTAATTTAATTAAATACACAAATGCAGAAAACTTATTTTTCCTTTTTTTTTCTTTCCGTATATATCGTTTTTAAACAATATTTTTCCGACGACGAACGAGCATTTTGATTTGTGGCCGAACCCCCGGAGAGACGTGACTACATGCGACGACTGAAAAATTCGTAGGACCAACACTCGAAGCCGGTAGCACTACTGTGATAAGAGGTGAGGGGTAGAGAAATGGCAGTGTTCGGACGGCGCATGAACTATCCATAAAATCCACAGGTGCTTCGAAATCTGTTTCTATCACTTCAATCGACTTTTATAAGCTATCGAGTACAATACGATCGCCATAAGTTTATCAAAACACAACTGCATTTCGATACAGTGTTGAATTAATAAAACAAGATTTCACAACCGATGTATGAGTCGATTTCATAAAAACGAAAAAATCATACCGAACTTAAAGTATTAGAACTCAGCCTTCCTTGTCCTATGGGTAATGACCCAATTTTTGGTCACGAGTAATTTTGAATGGTTGCCGGAAAATTAAAAAAATTTATAAAATATTCAAACTTTAGACTACTTGTATGAAATATAAAAAATATATAAAAAAATTATTTGAAAAATTAACAAAAAACAAATTATTTTTATTGTAAACCAAGAATATATCAAGCCTTAAGGTCTTTTTTAAACTATAAATATACTTTTTTGGTCGATTTTCAAGAAAACGATTACACTTAATAAGTTGTAGAAGAGACTTTTATCCTCATTTTTCTCGGTATCAACTATCGAAATTACATAGTTCACTAGGTATTACTTCAAACATAAATGAAAAGTAGTAATTTTTTAAGTTATCGGAAAAATAGGTGGACGGAAAGTATATAGCTCACATTATCTACATTGAATATTATTTCATAAAATAAGTCACATGAAAAATTGTATAAACATTTTGGGTCGCCTTCGCAAAAAAATTAAATACCACTTTCCTAGCTGATTTAAATGATAATATGTATAATGAGGTCGATTCATTAGTAGAATAAATAAAAATTATACTTTTTTTTATAAAAAAACATATAACATTGATTTAATAATTGAATGAATGATGACAGCTCACTGTTTTCATTTATGTAGATGCATTGCCTTTATAAAATGCCGATTTATAGATAACATAACGGATAATATCGCATTGATTTATGATATTTCTCTTGTACTGCGAAAAGGTATTTATTTTTACATTCATTATAAACACTGATATAAAATTATTTGTTAATACTATATTTGTTGTAATTAGTTAAATTAAATGCATTATATTAAATACTTTCAATTACTAAAATGTTAGCGTAGACTATTTATGATATTTATTTATTTGAATTTTGTTTACGTAAGGCTTATGAAATGTACTATACATACTAATCTAAGTGGAATTCAATATTTTCAGAACACTGTAGACCGATCTATAGTAAATATTGTCTCTATGACAATAGTTGAGCAAACTATTTATCTCTACCTTACTTGAACTAACATAATGAATATACGCATTACAACAAAGTCTAAAATTTGTAAAAAAGTTTAACAAAAGTTTTTATATGCACACTTTTAAGTTGTATTTATTCAAAGTATTGTTAACAATATGTCATGCAAATATATTTTTATAAACTTTAATTTAAAATACATTTTGGTGTTTAAATGCTTATATGATTTACTCGTTAATATTTTTTTTAAAAGTAGGTACTTTAAAAAGTAAGCCTTAAACTGAGAATAAACTGTAAGAGTTTTGGTATTTTGTGAGCACAATGTTACTTTAAAACACTAAATATTTATTATTACGACTATTGTAAATTTTAAAACGGCACGAGTAAAAACTATCAATTAAAGTGAACAATTTTTTATGAACTATGATATTATTAAAATTTTAAATAATCACTGATTTCTTATAATGTACAAAGATAAAGTAAAATCATAATATTTATCCGTACACATCTAATCCGTTAAATATCATTATTAAGCGAAATTATTTAGTTTGAGAAAATGCGTTTATATTTAATAAATTTGTGGTGTTGTTAGTATTTCATTACATTTTTAGTAAATTAAAATTATATTTCAACATTGTATGACAATTTTATTTATAGACGGTTGAATGGTTCGTAAATTAAGTTGAATATGCAAAACACAAGCATTTCCAACAGAACTTTGTAAGTATTATTATTTGTTGGACCATGATATTTATGTATAATCACAGATGAACATAAAATATTTATAGCTATAAAATTTATATAATATCATAAATAATTCAAAATTTATTTTTTTTAATTTTTAATTCTTCTTTAGATTATTTTAAATAATAACATAACCATAATTTGATACTATCAATCAGTTAGTTAAAAGTTCGTACTTTTAATTAATCTTAGTTATTTTTTTTTTTTTTTTGCCTTTGTTATAATCTTAGTTATTTAATAGTGTATACTACTGAAATTGAATAAAATAATAAGAAAATGTTAAAAATGTATTTTATTTTATTATGCTTATAAAATTAATGGAAAATTCATCATTTTATAATTCAATTAATGAACATACTGCATTAGATTCGTTAAAATT
The DNA here is from genome assembly GCA_034509805.1 of Sipha maydis. NCBI lineage: Eukaryota > Metazoa > Arthropoda > Insecta > Hemiptera > Aphididae > Sipha > Sipha maydis. Next base: position 63,427 of record JASXSY010001463.1, on the reverse strand, counting down.
AAAAGGATACTTTAAATTAGTTTATATAATTTAAAACGAAGTGCTTTACCTAATAAAAATGATTGCGCATTATTCATCAATGCATTTAAATTTACAGAAGAAACGAATGATCTTCGTAAAATTATAAATGGACTGAACTATCACAAAATTGATTTATTAACTTTTCCGAGTCATTGTCATTCAAACATTTCTTAAAATGACATACCAAAGTTTGAAACTAATAAAAGGTTCTATTGAGTCCAAATATTTTCTTTTTTTTTTTTGTATCTATTTAAACGAGAGATAAAAGTATCTACTGTATGTATTTCCTAGTAGAAAATCAAAATACGAAAACTTCTGTCATAAAAAAAATATAAATTCAAAGAAATATAGTAAATTATATATTTGCTTGAAATAAAACAATTTTATATTTTATTTTTACATTATAAATAACAAATTTGTACCGGTTATGTTTAAAATAAATTTTCTTATTGCGTGAATACACATAAATAAATAATAAAGAAACATTTTTCTCGGAGAATTTGAAGTCATCTCACTGTTAAAAATTATCAAATCGGCTTGAAATAATTTTATTTCTCGTAGTAATAAAAATATGATTACAATTTCAATCAATTAATTACATAAAGAAATTGTATTATATTTGAGTAATTAACCAGACACAAAATTTGAATTGTAAAAAATACTTTGATTATATAATTTGAACTATAGTACATGTTTTATGTATTATTTTAGGTTTCATTTAATTTTATATTTTGAATATTTTAAAAAAACTATAACTTAATTATTTTTATTAGAATTTATTTGGTTGTGATTACTATTCTTAATTACCATATTGTTTTCCAGCAATATTTAAGAATCCAATTCTTATTTTTGAATTTGTCTTATTCATACATTTTTTAAAAAAAAACTTCTGGTAAACATATATATTTTTATAAACTGTTAATAAGTTTATCTTCGTATTTTTATAAACTAAACACATCAAATAAACTAAATTAAAAAGTATTAAAGTTTTATAATTTATAACTAACAATTTATTTTTTTCATATTTATTATATTAATACTTAAGTCGTTGAATTAAAATAGTGAAACTTTATGATGTATTCAATTTTCAATTCATAAGACCTCGAGTGAATGACATAAACTCGTATTTAAAATATTATTCAACACGCCTATCTATCTTATTTTGAATTTCCGTGGTCTCAAATTACTAAATGCAAATTATATCGATATCTTCGCATCAATATCTTCAACTAACAGAAAAAACATAATTAATGTATTAAACACCTGCCATTAGAAAAGGTACTGACATCATCTAGTACTATACGTATCAATTGTGTCAATTAGTATCGATAGTGAAAGCGGACAACTGTTGGTTTCAATTTAGCAACGTTCGACAATGGATAAAATAATGTATAATGCAATAACGAATTATTATATTATTTAAAAATAATTTGATGTTATTGGACAATATTTTAATAAGCATCATCGGTCTAGACTTGCACAAGAGGATACTCTAATGCCAAGTGGTCGTTATTTTTTTTTTTTGTATAACTGTATGGAGTATTTGTTATAAAAACATCACCTCTATGACTAAATCGGAGTAAAGAAACAAAAAAACAGAAAATTGTAAGTACACAATGTAAAATTAAATTAAACAATAACTCTATAATTAGAATTACAGCAGACTACAGTACAATAATTGCTATGTTATCAGTTATAAATCATTTTTGGATATTTTTTCGTAACGACTACTTTACGTTACTTTTACAGTATAAATATTTAGAAAAACAAGCAAACTCAAAAAAATTCAACCATTTTAATTTTTGTTTATCGTAAAGGACGTAGTATTGTATTTAGTTTTTAATCCAAGTAAACATATTTAGTCATAAATTTATTTCATTATATTTTTGCTAATGTCATAGTTATGGCTTATAACTTATGAGTTATAAAAACTAATATATTGGGTAATGACATATATTAGTTTTTAAATTATGTATAAAAGTGAAACGTACTTTATCATTTTTATTTTACATTACCGACTCAATCATCATTACAAATGCATATTCTGTAAGTCTTGTTCATATTTTCGTGGTGATATGAAATATTTAAATAATTGTCCATTTTTTTATTTAAAATCCTAAAATGTTATCATTTTTTTTATGTAAAATGACGTCACTGTTAAACATTTATATGCTTTCAGTTCATATTATTTATAATTATTACTGCTATAGTATCATACATTTTAAATAAGAGATTTGAAGGAAAATTATTCAGCTGAAAAATAACTGAACAATTAAATATGTAAAAAGATAACGAAAAAATACATCATTATTTAACTTTTTATCTAACTAATGCTCGCTTTGATAATATAAATGTAATATAATTAATCCAAACGTATTATAATATTTTAAATATTAAGGTAGAAACCCCCGATGATGTCCAAGATCTTCTTGGACCCGACAGATCAGCAGAGACAAACCCAGTCATCTTTTAGAGCTTTACGAGGCATTATCCAGAGCCAAAGCCAAAAAAATGATGATCAACATATGACCGGGAAGAAAGAAAACGAAAAGTTGCTTGGGAGAGCATAAATCCATAGATAACTATCACGAGAGGCCAACTTATGTAGAACAAAAGGTAGAACGAACAGGACGAGATACCAGGTCGGCTGGTGCCACGCACCGAATCGCAAAATCATATAAGCTGGAACTTACACCCGCATGAAATTATTGATCTCGTTATTACATATTGATTATTGACTTTATTATAGTTAATTTATTTGTTAATACGAAAAGAAAAACAATAAACGATGATAGCCAGATGGAAGCATTACGCAAACCGGTATCACCCGGTTGTCGATTAAAATTACTACGCATAGGAAATACGAGTATAATATTATGTTGTTTAAGAAATCAGTTCATTTTCATTGATAATTGTTTTATACTTGAAGTAAATATTTATCGAGTGAAGAACATACAAAATATTGCAGATTAATACTACTGAAACTAATAAACCATGCTTAACTTTTATTAAATTATTTGATAGTGGTTTTCATTAAAAACATAACCATTCGACCTACGATAGTGTTTAAAAAATGTTAATGTTATTAAACGTAATTGATTAAAAATATAGACTTATATTTATCCCTGTAAATAAATACTAAAATATGTTTTAGATCAACTTGACAAAGAAATTAAAAATTTAGATTTTATTTATATTTAACAAGTTGATGTTTTTAGTTAAATTAGAGTTAAGTTATTTTCACTACATGTTCTAACTTTTTAAAGTACTGTTAATTGCTACCTAATTAAACATAATAATTTTTAATTTCTATGGACTAGGGAAAAATAAAAATATATTTTTACGTAATTGTGTAAGCGATTATAAAATCAATTTATAAGTATACTCCAACCACATAAGCATATTGTGTCACTAAGATATAAATTGCTAATTTCAATTAAAGAAAAAAAAGGACAATATTTTTACATTATTATGTAACGAATTAGCACTTTGTATATAACTTATTATAAATGTAGTTATTTATTTTATAGTTATTCTTTTTAATTATTTACAATGAACTCTATTATATGTTAACTATTACATTTTATTATATTTTACTAAATTATTCTGAAATTTATTTTGTTTCATCTTAAACTGAAAATAATTTGATCCTCAATAATGTATTTAATTATTCAAGTAATATCTTTTTAAAGATATTATTAAATTTTATTATTAAATAGTTATTCAAATTAATTTAGCTTAAATTTTATAATTTTTATAATTTATAAAGCTATAAGTATAAGTTGGACGCTGATTTTAATATTTAATTAAAATAATAAACTATTTTTTGTACACTATTATGAAAAAGTTATTAAATACTTATTAAAAAAACATGTTCATTAAATGCAATTGAGTCATTTAATATTTATTAAAATAGAGGGATGATAAGAGACAGCCATTGTCGACCCTTATTTTATTTTAATAAAAAAGAAAAATCAAGTTCGAGCCACCGACAATTCAAACTTGTTCACGTCAGTCTTCGCTCCAAAAAATAATGACAAAAAAGATAAGCAAATAACATTAAACTAAATTCTTAATTCTCTATAACACTACAACTACCGTAGATTTTTTAAACTGAAATACGTAAAATATAATAATTGAATGAAAATCAATAAATTTATATTAAATATGATTTCTATACCAAACTTTAAAATATTAACACAATTTTTTTTGTACTATCACAATGATAAATGCATAATCAATTTACATTTACATGACAATCATATAAATACTTCACGTGCAATCATATTTTATATGATTTTTTCGAAAACTAAAACGTTTTTTATTACATATACTGTATTTGTAGAAAAAAAAACGTTTGGGAATTAAACGGTTATGATTTCAAACATTGATAATCAAAAATGAATGTTCAACGGGAAGTTATCAAGTATGTGTAATTGTTTTGTGTTTAGTTTTTTCGTCCAAACCATTTTAAAAATATTACAGCACCGTTGAATAGACAAACACTATCTCAAGTGTATTTACGATTTGAAGAAGAGAAAAAATATAATATTAAGTTGAACCTTAAAATTGATTTATCACAAAATGAGAATAAACATTGCATGCATACAATTAAACGGGAAATTAAAAAATGAAATTCTACACTTACAGTTACCACTCAGCGATGGTCTATGCTGTAATTCGAACGGATCATAGGTGCTAGTCACGTGCGTGGATAGGAATGGTCGCTATTCGCTCATACGGATGACGTTGATAAACGTTTACAGCTGTTGGTAAACCTCTATCGCGACAGCGACTGTTTTTAAGAGTAGACGAAGTTCGAGTGAAAAAGAGCGGAACGTTTGCCGCAACGTAGATAATGATAGAAGGGTTGCACTATGTATGTTCGACAGAACGATTGGTACAACGCTATAAGGGGCGGGAAAAACTGAAATTAAGAAGCGTTTCGCAACGTATTGAACTCGTAATAATATAAAGGTAATACAAAAAGATAATACAATTTCGTTCACCGTTGTACATTTAGAAGATTTTTCTTCTTCTTTTTTTTTTTTGTCACTAATATACCTAAATTAATTTTAAATGATCGCCTGAAAATCAAAAGTCAATTTCATATTGCCTTCGAATTAACGATGTTATTTCGTGGCGTTCGGTAATTAATATGTATTGCTGAATAATAACTATTTATGGAACTGATCATTGTCAGTAGATTACAATGTTTTTTCCTCTGAAATATTTTTTTTTGCTCGTTTTAAAATATTCCATTCAGTATTATTTTCTGTGGTTAATAATTCCACGTGTATGATAACCATCATGTTATCCCGTTAGTTCTTTAACCTTCAATCCATTCACATCATATTTAATAAATTATGTTAGTTTTCCTTTAAAGTACATTCCCTAGGGAATATTTGAATTATACTTTCTGGTTTAACATCCCATTATGATTACTAAATGTCTATATTAAAATTTTTCTTACATAATTATAATTATTTTACATTTATCTAAAATACAAAGTTTAAATATAAATATATTGATACAAATATAAAATATACTACTGTTGTTAAAAATAATAGTTTCAGTCCACTAATAAAATACACATAGAAAATTAAACTAGAACCTAGAATCCGACAATATCGAATGACTTAAATAATTAAAAGAAAGAAATTACAAATTATAAGAACTCTGTAATCAGACTCTTGTTTTATTATTACATTTATAATATTATAAATTATACTTACAATTAATTTAATAATATTAACAAAAATAATTATTAACAAACTATACATTTACTTGGCAAATTGTCCTATATAAGAAAATTAATATTTTATTTATTTATATTATGAGTGTAAATTGAATGTTTTTGTTTGTTTTTTTAAATATTTATTTGAATATTCTGCTTACCTATTTGAACCTCTAAATAAAATGAAATTCCCATCAACATATCTATAATATGTTTTTATACTTGTAATTTACAAATGTAATAATACTCCAGAATAAGCATTTAAATTAACATTTCTATTTATAAACTATTTTTTAGATTCTGAACGGAGTGAAGAATGTATTGATTTTACAATGATGTGTGTTTTTAGATTCTGAACGGAGTGAAGAATGTATTGATTTTACAATGATGTGTGTTTTTTTTTTTTTTTTTTTTTTTTTTTTTTTTGTGTCTGTCGACACGTTTTGGGGCAGTAAAAATGCTTCGATTGCCTTATGTAGCAACTTTTCTGAAAGGAAAGTGAATCTATTTGGTACTTTGGGGGGTCAAAAGTTAAAAATTTCCAATATTTTTTAAATGCGACGGGAAAAACCATAAAAAAATTTGGGAAAAACGGGAGTTTTTACGCAAAACCAGTTTTTGACATAATCAAATTTTTTATTTTGCTATAACTCAAAAACTAATCGATGTAAATACTTGAAATTTTCACCAAATGTTAAGATAAGCGTTCTCTATACACCATTAAATTTTCAAAGTATTTTGACTTTTATTAAGCTATTTATAGACAATTGAAATTTTCAATATTTTTAAGTATTTTTTTTTTAAATAACGATAAAAAATTTTTGGCTGCCTAGAAAATCTTGAAAATTTAATACAAGGTTTCTTATAAGTTGTTCCTTAACTGATAAAAAAAAATCTAAAATCGTAAGTCACAATTTTTTTTTATAAGTGCTCAAAGTTACAATTTATACGAAATATGTAAAAATCACGATAATTTGCAAGTTTTTTTGTAGTTAAAAATTCATAAAATTTTTTCTGTTCATACTTAAGGTTCAAAATTTTAACACGAGGTTATGTAAAAGCTACTCTTCAAAAATCTTTAAAAAAATTTCTACCGGAATTAGAGGAAAAAATTTTATGACTGTTTGAAATTTAAATATTTACGAAATTGCATAAAATAGCGATTTATTCTCAAACGATTTTAAATATTTTTTATAATTCAAAAAGTATAAGTCGCAAATTTTTGAAATTTCTACCAGCTGTTAAGATTGGTATTTCCTTTATGTCATATTTTTTTCAAAATATTATATTGATTTTTAAGCCACTTACAGGCATTTAAAATATTCGATTTTTTTACATTTTTTTTTTATAATCGGTGATAAAAAAAATTTGGCTCGTACAAAATACTTGAAAATTTAATAGAACATTCCACAGAAGTAGTTCTTAAAGTCATTCAAAAATTATTAAAATCCATAGGCTCAATTTTTTTTTATAAGCGTTTGAACAGCGAATATTGACAAAAAATTACATGTAAAATATAATATACTGTATAATATTCTAGACTGACAAAGATATCGGTTTTTTTTAAAATGCTCTAACTCAAAAATGAAAAACCGCAACAACTTGAAATTTTCACCAAATCTTTATATTGACGTTCTCTATACATGGTTAAGATTTCAAAGTATTTTGACATATTTTGACTTATTTATAGACAATTTATATTTTCGATTTTTGTTAAATTTTTGTTTTTAAACATCTATAAAATTTAATTGATTGAGCGAAAACTCTTGAAAATTTTATACTAGGTTTATAATAAGTTAAACTTATCGTAACTAAAAAATATCGGTGATCGGTTAACTCAATTTTTTTTTATAAGCCCTTAATTCTCAAATTTGTATAAAATGTGTAAAAATCACGATAATTTGCATGTTATTTTGTAGATAAAAATTCATAAAATTTTTTTTGTTCATACTTAAGGTTCAAAATTTTAACACTAGGTTATCTATGAGCTACTCTTCAAAAATCTTTAAAAAAATTTCTACCAGACTAAGAGGAAAAAATTGTACGACTGTTTGAAATTTAAATATTTACGAAATTGCATAAAATAGCGATTTATTCTCAGACGATTTTAAATATTTGTTATAATTCAAAAAGTATAAGTCGCAGATTTTTGAAATTTCTACCAGCTGTTAAGATTGGTATTTCTTTTATTCAATATTTTTTTCAAAATATTATATTGATTTTTAAGCCACTTATAGTCATTTAAAATATTCGATTTTTTTACATTTTATTTTTATAATCGGTGATAAAAAAAATTTGGCTTCTACAAAATACTTGAAAATTTAATCGAAGATTCCACAGAAGTAGTTCTTAATGTCATTCAAAAATTATTAAAATCCATAGGCACAATTTTTTTTTATAAGCGTTTGAACATCGAATATTGACATAAAATTACATGTAAAATATAATATAATGTAGAATGTTCTAGACTGACAAATGATATCGGTTTTTTTAAAATGCCCTAACTCAAAAACGAAAAACCGCAACAACTTGAAATTATCATTAAATCTTTATATTGACGTTTTCTATACATGGTTAAAATTTCAAAGTATTTTGACATATTTTGACTTATTTATAGACAATTTAAATTTTCGGTTTTTCTAAATTTTTCGTTTAAAAATAAAATATACTTATATAATATTTATAAATAACATTGTATTATATTCTAGACTAACATATGAACTCCGTTCAGAATCGTTATTCGTATACAATGATATCTATCATTGCATTCAAATTTAACAAATCCATTATAATAATGACCTATCCTATAAGCGAGGTGCACTCCACCCCTAACTGTACAGCAGAGCGAGGCCCATCCGGTTCTTTTTTTTTTTTTTTTTTGTGTCTGTCGACACGATTTGGGGCAGTAAAAATGCTTCGATTGCCTTGTGTAGCAACTTTTCTGAAAGAAAAGTGAATCTATTTGGTACTTTGGGGGGTCAAAAGTAAAAAATTTCCAATATTTTTTAAATGCGACGGGAAAACCCATAAAAAAATTTTGGAAAAACGGGAGTTTTTACGCAAAACCAGTTTTCGACATAATCAAATTTTTTATTTTGCTATAACTCAAAAACTAATCGATATAAATACTTGAAATTTTCACCAAATGTTTAGATGAGCGTTCTCTATACACCATTCAATTGAAATTTTCAATTTTTTTAAGTATTTTTTTTTTAAATAACGATAAAATTTTTTTGGCTGCCCAGAAAATCTTGAAAATTTAATACAAGGTTCCTTATAAGTTGTTCCTTAAATGATAAAAAAAAATCTAAAATCGTAAGTCACAATTTTTTTTTATAAGTGCTCAAAGTTCCAATTTATACGAAATATGTAAAAATCACGATAATTTGCAAGTTATTTTTTAGATAAAAATTCATAAAATTTTTTCTGTTCATACTTAAGATTCAAAATTTTAACACTAGGTTATCTATAAGCTACTCTTCAAAAATCTTTAAAAAAATTTCTACCGGAATTAGATGAAAAAATTTTATGACTGTTTGAAATTTAAATATTTACGAAATTGCATAAAATAGCGATTTATTCTCAAACGATTTTAAATATTTGTTATAATTCAAAAAGTATGAGTCGCAGATTTTTGAAATTTCTACCAGCTGTTAATATTGGTATTTCCTTTATGTCATATTTTTTTTCAAAATATTATATTGATTTTTAAGCCACTTATAGGTATTTAAAATATTCGATTTTTTTATATTTTTTTTTTATAATCGGTGATAAAAAAAATTTGGCTCGTACAAAATACTTGAAAATTTAATAGAAGATTCCACAGAAGTAGTTCTTAAAGTCATTCAAAAATTATTAAAATCCATAGGCTCAATTTTTTTTTATAAATGTTTAAACAGCGAATATTGACATAAAATTACATGTAAAATATAATATAATGTATAATATTCTAGACTGACAAAGATACCGTTTTTTTTTTAAATGCACTAACTCAAAAACGAAAAACCGCAACAACTTGAAATTATCACCAAATCTTTATATTGACGTTTTCTATACATGGTTAAGTTTTCAAAGTATTTTGACATATTTTGACTTATTTATAGACAATTTAAATTTTCAATTTTTGTAAAATTTTTGTTTTTAATCATCTATAAAATTTAATTGGTTGAGCGAAAACTCTTGAAAATTTAATTCTAGATTTATAATAAGTTAAACTTATCGTAACTAAAAAATATCGGTGATCGGTTAACTCAAATTTTTTTTATAAGCCCTTAAATCTCAAATTTGTATAAAATGTGTAAAAATCACGATAATTTGCAAGTTATTTTGTATATAAAAATTCATAAAATTTTTTCTGTTCATACTTAAGGTTCAAAATTTTAAAACTAGGTTATCTATAAGCTACTCTTCAAAAAACTTTAAAAAAATTTCTTCCGGACTTAGAGGAAGAAATTTTAAGACTGTTTGAAATTTAAATATTTAAGAAATTGCATAAAATAGTGATTTATTCTCAAACGATTTTAAATATTTGTTATAATTCAAAAAGTATAAGTCGCAGATTTTTGAAATTTCTACCAGCTGTTAAGATTGGTATTTCCTTTATGTCATATTTTTTTCAAAATATTATATTGATTTTTAAGCCACTTATAGGCATTTAAAATATTCGATTTTTTTACATTTTATTTTTATAATGGGTGATAAAAAAAAATTGGCTCTTACAAAATTCTTGATAATTTAATAGAAGATTCCACAGAAGTAGTTCTTAATTTCATTAAAAAAATTATTAAAATCTATAGGCACAATTTTTTTTTATAAGCGTTTGAACAGCGAATATTGACATAAAATTACATGTAAAATATAATATAATGTAGAATGTTCTAGACTGACAAACTATATCGCTGTATGCAACTGCCAACCCATCCTAATTGAAAAATATATTTATCGTTTCAAAATAAAATATACTTTTTACAATGTTTATAAATAACAATGTATTATATCCTACACAAACATATGAACTCCGTTCAGAATCGTTATTCGTATACAATGATATCTATCATTGCATTCAAATTTAACAAATCCATTATAATTATGACCTATCCTATAAGCGAGGTGCACTCCACCCCTAACTGTACAGCAGAGCGAGGCCCATCCGGTTCTTTTTATTTATTAATAATATACTAATTACAAACTCTTATACAAAAAACATTCAATCATTAAGTATGGTAATTTATTAACTTTGAAAAATTTAAAGATTTTAAAAAAGTTTAAAAATTTTCTAATAATATAAATAACTCTGTTACAATACATCATTGTCTATGCAAAGAATTATATTTAAAAAAAAAATTAAATCTGTTTTCAAAAATAACTATGATGATATATGGTCATATGAAAAATATGATTTTTTTGTAAAACAAAGTATATGTACTATACTAGTTTTTTTCTCTTGTCGTTAAGTCTTTTATAATATTGCTGATATACATGTTTTAGTATGACCTCGATAAATTTCTTTTATGTAATGTTATATAGTTTTGTTGTCATCTTGCATGATTTTGAACGCGATTCATTTTTTTACACTATCTATATTATAAGAAACAAAGTTGCACACTGTATTGGAAATGCAATTTATCCAAAAAATCTACACATGATTAATTAAAGGTTAGCTTGTTTGTTTCAGTTTGAAGTGCACGCGATTATTGGCATCATATTTTGATTCTGATTTATTTGATTTAAATTTTGTGTCGACTTTAGGATAATTATATTTTGTTATATATCATACAAAAACACTTAAAATGTTACCAAATTTTCGTATTACTTGTAATAATAAACATACATGTAATTAACCGTTACTGTGACGTTATTTTATCACTATGACACTGTTATTTATCTTCACTTGACGTATATATATATTTATTTATTTATTTATTTATTTATTTATAATATATTAAAATATCTATAATATTTTAATCTAATATATGCTAAAAAACTACAATTATATTATCAAATATTTGTTTAGTCATTTTTATTAAGCAGATCAGTAAATAATATTAATTATAGTTACATAATGCATTAATTACAGATAAACATTTTGATTGTTGAACCGAGAATTTTAATAAAACAATAAATAATCTACAATATACAATTAACAACATTGACAATACCTGTTATTTATTAGTTATTATTTTTGAATATTTTTTTCTGAAAAACATAAAATGAAGCCTTAACTATAAATATTTTTAAAAAAATTGGTCTCATGATAAAAGTTTAAAATATCAAAAATAATAATCTTGTTTTTCTTAAATAGGTATACAGATGTTGTCTCTAATAGATTATGAACACTATTATCCTATTTTAAAATAAGCAATTTATAGCGATATGAAATATTACATTAATTATATATTATAGTATAATATTATATATTACATTTATTATGTATATTATATTGAAATCAATTTTCATGTATATTATAATATAGGTAGCCCTCTATTATTTTATAAATTCTCTGCTTGAAACGAACATTAAACTCCTAGTACAACGCATATTGTTTAAACATATAATCTGATATTATTATAATATAATGTTAAAGAATTAAAAATACAATTATTTTATGACTGGATACTTACGTAATAACAGTAACCTTAAAGGATCACAACAATTATTGAATGTGAAACGTGATTTATGGTATAATATAATTTATTATTTATTACACAAATTATACATGATTCAGACATTTACAATTTAATTATACTCGTATTCATAGGTAAGCTTTTATAAGGTAAAACGTTAAGATGTAAAAAACAAAATATTAATTCTTATTTTAAATTAAATACTATATAATAGTGAGTTTGTTGCCTTCTTAGTCTTTTTAAGGGCTTACTTTGGAATCTACTGACCGAGGGAACACTGATCAGTAACCTACTGCCCGACCCAAACAGTTCCCGAAGGAAAAGTCGACTGAGGCAGTAAGTTTTTTTGAAATTGTTAAATGATTGAATACAAATTGATGTGTGTGAAAATAATATTATTGATAGTTTATTACACGAAAAAAGAAATTAAATATCATTAAAAAAAAAAAAAATAAAAATAATAATAATAAAAAAATAAAAAATTGAAGTTTTAAAATTTGAAAACAGTCTCAAGTTTATTTTTATTTATTTTTTATAACGACATCGCGAATAGTTACCGAAGTATTCTATTGTTGTATTATGGTTACGTAATACTTTCAATAACGATAACAATAATTATATTAATAATTATAGTAATAAGAAACGTAATCTAATTTTGTTTTAGATTTTTTATTGTACGACACGAAAATAAGAGAATTTATTGTGAAATTTTGTTATATTTACGATATTAAATGTAGAAAGATGTGATAGGTATTGTATTATGTTTACTGATATCTGCAGTGGATCATTACCACAGAGTTTAGACGGCCATGATTGGTAGTGATTTCGCCCGGTTGAAAATGAAAAATAACTGATGGAATTCAATGGCTGAATGATAACTACTTGATTAGATGATGAAAAACAGAGAGCGAAAAAAACGTTATCCTTGTCGTATCAGTGTCGTTGGACTTTCTGTACTGCCATAAGCGGAAATCCATTGAAAAAGTTCGGGGGCTACGATTTTTCTCATAAACCAAAGCCGTGGGGGGCTATGACCCCACACCCCCTCATAAATGATCCTAAACAAATTTTGAATATAATGTAAGAAAATAAAACTACAAAATTATTATGTTTGCAAGAATGTTTGAGGGGCTTGGTGGGATTTGGGGGGGGCTAAGCCCACTCAAGCCTCCCCCCCCAGATTTCCGCCGATGTGTACTGCTATCTTTGAATATGTTTACGAGGATAGAAAAACAATTTAGAAAATTTTAATGATGTATAAATCTAGTGAACTTGATCGTTGACGTGGACTTTAAGCATATTTGAATAATGTATAATAATAATAATTAAAGATTTAAAATTCCCCAGTTTTTAAGAATATAAATACACGTTTAAATTTTATTCTCAAAAACCGTAAATGATTCTATATTTTTTTATCTAAGTAATATAGAAATAAATTATGAGCCAATAATTTATTGAAACATAAAACGAATAAATAATAAACCATTTTTAATTTTTAAATAATCAATACTTGTAAACTGTGTACAAAATATCGAGGTTCTTATAGTTGCAGTAACATCAAATTAACTATAAAATTGTAGTGTGAATGTTATAACATCATTTTTATAGTGTTTTGCGTATCAATAAATACTAAATTATTTGAGGGTAATCGAAAAGGCAGTGAAGTAATTCAAAATAATCAAACCAAACGTATGAAATTATGTTATATTCGTATTGATTTAGCATCAGATGGTTGTTATTTTATTACTATGTAACTGTTAGTTCGTTTAATTTTCAATTGGCTATGTTTACAACAAAATACTTCCTTATTTGTTTTTTTTTCATAAAATGTAATCTTTAAACAAACTTTTTTTCTTGTTGCTTATATTATTTGATTATCATGTTATTTCAATCTAACAATTATTATAAGAATTATACTGTGTGATCACGATAAGTGGAAACACTCAATTATTATGCACAGGCTTCAAATCTTATTTTTTGGTTAACTAGTAATCATTAATATACACATTTTAAATAATAAGACTATTTTTGTGACAGTTAATTTTGCACATGCGCACAACAACTTTTTTTTAAATGGCATGACCTATTATTTGACCACAAATTATTTATTTATTTATTATTTTTTTTTTTAATACATTTTAGTGGTTGAATTTCTTTTCTAAGTTGAAAAATGGTTTATAACAATTTGATATTATTTTATTTGCACAGATATAACAAATTATAAAATACATAGTTAATAAAATAGTAATATGGCACATAGTTATTGAGTGTTTCCATTTATCGTGATCACACTGTATATATAAATCTATTATTAATTAAAATGATTAATAATTTTTTTTTTCAAAAATCTACCAGTAGGTTTAAATAACATAATGCTGATTCGGAACAAAATATAACTTCAAATATGACAAATAATATCCTATATATTTTATATAAAAGGATTATATTATATAAAATCCTGTCTATATACGTTTACCTATATAGGTGTAAATAACCAACAAACTTACACATTATTTTACCACAAAATTGGTAATAATAAAAATAACCATCGTAAATAATATGAAAAACGTTATTATACGAGAGATTTTAAAGTATCGCAAATATTTTCGTAATGTGAAAACCGTGAAAAGAAACTATAGAAACTTGTCCGATTATTTATAATTTAAGAAACTGAGTAAATAATTAACAATGAAAAATAATCAAAATAACAGATACCAAACAGATAAATGCAATTATTATGTACTAAATATCCGATAGTATAAGTTTTATTCCTCCAATCATGGTGTAGTAGTTAATGAGATATATAATTTTATTTTTATCGTTCCAAAAGTTTTGGAAATCAAATTAATCTAACATTGTATTAAATGACTTTAAACTGTATATTAAAATGTTTATTTCAATAACAATTTTAACGAAACGAAATTTAAAAAATTACTGTTTAGTAAACAAAGTAAAATATCGCTTAATTGAGATTTCTGACGGATCGATACTAATGAGTAAAAATAATACATACAAACTTTTAAAACGTTAATGTATCAAGAAAAAACTAAGGTTATATAAAAACGTTGAAATTTAAATGAACATTTACAAACGTCACGATAAAACCAATAAATCCATTACATCGTTTAGATCGAAATCTCTAAAGCAATATATTCAAATACTGTCGGTAAATTTCACGTGAACAATTTATTTCGATAAACGTTATCGATTTGTAACTCTTTAATTCTAATACCGCCCGCAATGTGTGAGTAACATATTTGGTGCATGACCAAAGGCGAGTAAGTTTTAAAATTGGTTCTAAAGAGTGAAAATAAAAATAAATTAAATCTTTTGCAATCAATCCTAACTATGAGCAATTCAGAAATTACAACAAATTAACAGTAAAAATAAATATGTACATGGTTTTCCTATATGAACGTGCAGCAAAACAACCAGGCGTGGATCCAGAATAAATTTATGGGGGGGGGGCATCAAATATTATTAATAGAGAATATCAGGGTTTATTATGTTAATAGATTTTGACATTAGGATAACGATGATAAGTTAACCTTTAAGTAAACCAAAAAATTAAAAAACAAAAAAAAAACATTTTTAAAATAATTAAGTTTTTTCAAGATTGTATTTTATTGCTTATAAAATATTTAATTACATTACTTTTTCTTTTTAGCTAGATTTTATTATAGTAAATAATTTAAGATAAATTCTAATCAAATGAACAACTTAAAATTAGGTTAATTTCTTATTAGTAATTTGTATTAGTATTAGTAATTTGAAAACCATTAGTAATAAGTTATTACTAATGGTTTTCAAATTGCAAATGGAATTTTTCTTTTGCTTTTGGTGAAATGTTTGATTGCTTTTTTAACATCTATGTCTATGTACCTGTGAATGTTCAATAATGAAAGTCCAGTTAAACGTGTTTCACACATTGTTGTTCTTAACCATGTTTTGAGGCGTCGTAATGAAGAGAATGTTCTTTTAGAGCTAGAATTGCTCTAAATCAAGTTGATTAATGATAAATAAACATGATTAACACAAAACTTAATTAATTTATATTAAATATAGTATGAAAGTTATAGGCAAAGAAAGGCCGCCAGGCAAAATAATTTTCCCCAAAACAAGTAATTTAACATGCACCACAATATATACTATAAATATTTCACAAATGATTAGCCAACATTAGTACATGCAAATAATAATAATAATATAATAAACAATATACCGGTCAAGACAATGAGTTTAAAGTTATATTAAACTTCATATATGCACAATAGTGTGTATTTTTATGGTGTTGTCCCAAAACGTACCTTCGAAAATTGCTAAAGCTACAAAAATAAACTATTAAAAATGAGGACTTGGGATCGGCCCGTAATGCGGAACGAAGGACGTTTCTCGACTCTTAAATTATTTGGTAACGTTTGTTTTTAGTAGTTGGAATAAAAATGTTACAAGTGTGACTAATAGATGACTTCTACTTTGAAATTTAAATTACCTAATTGTTATTTTGCATATTTTTTGTTTGTTATTTTTAAGAATTTTGTTTAATTTCCTTATCTTATTGTTATCCTTATAACCTATTATTATATTTTAATTGTTCAACTGTAATAGTTTTTACTAAAAGTTTTATAATAAAAGAATAAGAAGAGTCATATAACTCTACACTTTAAATACGTAAGTATAGTCTAATTAGAGATCTATATATAATTAAAATGTCATTTCCACAATTTATACATTTATTTTAATTTTTTTTTTGGGGGGAGGGGGCTTTTTGGGTCTTTAAACCAGTGTTTCCCAACCTTTTTTTACTCAATGCCCCTTTAGAATTTAAAAATCTCATACTACCCCTCTTCCAATCAATTATTTCAAAAGATTAACAGACAATTTCAATTTAACATTTTAATGCTACAATTTAGTTAATTTTATATTTAAATACCTACTATTAATATGAGTTATATTATTTGATTTCGAAATTGCTAAAATAAAATAATAACAAAAAATACTTGTGACAAATGATTTCCCTGAGGTTATGGTTGCCTGCTAACAAAATTATAACTATAAATCTATAGTCCGATAAAATAATTATTTAGATATTATTTAAGTGTCTATAAATATTATACCTGCATAATTCTGTAAATTACATTTGGTATTTTAAATTAGTTTTTATTCTACGCAGTTATATATTCCATTGCATAAGTTATGAACAATAAAACGTAAATTATAAATGAGCCCCCTTTAGTGCCCCCCTCAAAAAAACGCCCCCTTCAACATAAAAAATTCCCACAAGGGGGCGGTAGCATCTATGTTGGGAATCACTGCTTTAGACCATCCTGCAGTGCTGGATTTAACTATTGTTTTTCGGTAAGTACAAAAATAAAAATTGTCGCCTTTTTAGGTATATAAATCAATTATTATATATTTTGATGGAACTTTTACTATTTTCGAAACCATAAATTTATAAAATAGTATTGAAAGTATAAGAACTAAGTACATTGTTATTTTTCTCAAATATATTCTTAATATATATAAATCTCGTGTCACAATGTTTGTCCTCAATGGACTCCTAAACCACTTAACCGATTTTGATGAAATTTTTTACACCGCGTGTAATTTGGTCCAACTTAAAAGATAGGATAGTTTTTATTTCAAATTTTTTAATACATTAAATATTTTAATTAACTTTTTAATAAATTTGTATGATTGCATGGTGTATTTCGGGTTTTTCCGTGGCCGACCGCGATAATATCTATCTGTAACCTGACCTTTTTTCTATTGTATGTGTTTTATCGTCGGTGGCGTGTAGATATGAATTGTTAAGAGAATTATCGCCATAATACGTGTAGATATGAATTGTTAATACAGCCAACAACCAAAAATATTGTGCACCAATTAGTTTTAAGTTAAATTAAAATTATTATTATATGAATACATTATATTTATATTAATTTGACATACTCAATAGTTTACTATGCTCTATGATTTCCAAAACCACTAATAAACTACAAATAAAAAAATAAATATATTTTCTCATAGGTACGTAATAACCTATTAATAATTATTATTATTAATAAATAAGAGAACGAGACATAGCCACAGTAGGAGCACAGGAACAATAATTTCAATTTATACATGTAAGTAATATCACAAACTTTTGTTAATTAATATATCAATGAGAAAATGGCACAAAGCTCCCCACACTTTTTCAATAATTGTACAAAAATTTTTATATTATTTTTATTTAACCTCCATTGAAAATTATTTTTGACTTTTCACTTATTATTTCAATGTGCTATGATAACATGTTTTTCAGTTCCTCTTTCTAATATTTAAACGATTAAATTATTATTTTCAGTCAAATGCCACCGAAAAAATCTAACCTCAACAACGCGAGCAGCAAAGGGTCACGACGCAAACGTGTTGAAAGAGCTCAGCAATTACCAGAACAAATCGAAACAAGAAATGCAGCTCAAAGAATCAGGACTGCAGAAAGTCGTGCACGAGAATCTCAAGAACAGCGTGATGAACGTCTGCAACAGAATATTACGAGAACAAGAGCGGCACGAGAACGAAACATAGCTACAATACGAGTACTAGATCGACAAAGGCAACGGATCAGCCGCTCATTAACACGTGCATCATTCGTTCGGCTTGCCTTTGAATATGCACCAGATATTAACTACTCAGCGCATTCAAAAATTGCTATCAGTGGAATGGATAAAGTATGTCAATATTGTCAGGCATTGAAATTTCGGAATGAAGCAGCCGGCATGTGCTGCGCATCAGGAAAAGTTGTGCTGTCACCTCTACCCGCTCCGCCGGAGCCTTTATTATCCCTTCTTATTGGCAATTCAGATGATTCCAAATTATTTTTGCGTAAGATACGCAAATTTAATTCTTGCTTCCAAATTACGTCATTTGGGGCAACTAAAATTTGCGATCGTGCATCCGATGGACGTAATTTTGAAACCACATTCAAAATTCAAGGCCAGGTGTACCATAAAATCGGATCACTGATGCCAATGCCTGATAACAATCCGAAATTTCTTCAAATTTATTTTATGGGCGATTGTGAAGAGCGCGTGACGACTCGGTGCCTGTATAATTGTATTGAACAAGCAGAGGAAAGAGCAATTGTGATATTATTGGAAAATTTTTTAGAAGATCACAATCAACTAATTCAATTGATCAAAAGAGTTTCGCCACGACTGCAAAATGACAATAATCAAATCGTCATAAAAGCCGACAAAGTACCATTAGGTGAACATGCTGGTAGATTCAACGCTCCAACTGTTGATGAGGTTGCTGTTATCATGGTTGGTGATCCAGTTGACAAAAGATCTATAAAAATTACACGGCGAGATAACACTGTCAGTACGATTTCGGATCTACACCGTTCATATGACGCACTACAATATCCATTGATTAAAAAATGGGTGCCACGGAAACAAGGAAAACCACATCCTTCCATTACAGGCATATTCAAAGCTAAGACATTGGGGAGACTTTACACGGTACATCCAAAGCAACGTGAGTGCTTCTATTTACGTTTGTTATTGGTTAATGTTCCCGGACCAACGTCTTTTGAATTTTTACGAACAGTTAATGGTCGAGTATTCAATACATACCAGGATGCATGTCGTGAACTGCAATTGCTAGAAGACGATAACCATTGGGACTTAACGCTTGCTGATGCTGCGTTGACATCAACACCGAATAACATTCGTCAGTTGTTTGCAATTATTTTGACGACATGTTATCCCTCGCAAGCACAAACTTTGTGGGAAAAATATAAAAATTGTATGACAGAAGACATCTTGCACCGAATTAGACAAACAAATCAATGCCAATACATAGATTATACACCAAAGATGTACAATGAAGCATTGGTCTTGATCGAGGATTTATGTGTTCTTATTTCAAATTTACCACTTAATCATTATGGTATGCCATCACCTAATCGTCCAGCCACCGACTTAGTCAATACCGATTTACAACGAGAAAATCAATATGACCATGGAAGTTTAGCAACAATTATCATGAACAGTGAACCATTACTGACAGCAGAACAAAAAATTATTTATGATCGGATTATGCTGGCTGTTGCTGCTGAACAAGGCGGTTTTTTTTTCTTGGATGCACCCGGTGGAACCGGTAAGACATTTTTAATATCGTTGATTCTTGCCAAAATACGGTCGCAACAAAAAATCGCATTAGCAGTAGCATCGTCAGGCATTGCGGCTACTTTACTGGATGGTGGGCGACCAGCACATTCAACACTCAAGCTGCTATTGGACATTCATAATAAACCAGATGCAATGTGTAACATCAAAAAGAATAGTGGAATAGCTGCAGTGTTGAGGAAGAGTTCTATAATAATTTGGGATGAGTGCACAATGGCACACAAATATTCACTTGAAGCATTAAACAGAACTATGCAAGATTTAAACAGCAATAATAAACTTATCGGTGGTGCTATCTTACTTTTGTCTGGTGACTTCCGGCAGACCTTACCGGTTATACCTCGCTCTACTTTCGCGGATGAGATTAATGCATGTTTGAAACAATCATTCTTATGGCGAAGTGTTGAAACACTTCGATTGACCATAAATATGCGAGTACAATTGCAAAATGATCCATCAGCACAAATATTTTCCGAACAACTATTATATATTGGGAACGGTAAAATAGAACTGCAACCAAATACGCAATGCATTAAACTACCAGACAATTTTAGCACTGTTGTTCAGGATAAAAATGAATTGATTCAGAGTATTTTCCCGGATATACAGAATAATTATTTGAATCATGAATGGCTTAGTCAACGGGCGATTTTGGCAGCCAAAAACGTTGATGTTGACGAAATTAACTTCCAGATACAACAGTTGTTACCAGGCGATCTGATGTCTTTTAAATCAATCGATACTGTTGTTGATGAAAATGAAAGTGTAAATTTTCCGATTGAATTTTTAAATTCATTAGATATCCCTGGAATGCCACCACATAATCTTCGATTAAAGATTGGTTCCCCTATTATTCTCCTCCGTAATTTGAATCCACCTCAATTATGTAACGGTACGCGTTTGGTCATCAAAAAGATCACCGGAAACATTCTTGAAGCAACCATTTTGTCTGGGAAGTTTAAAGGAAAAGTGGTCCTGCTGCCACGTATTCCGATGATACCATCAGATTCTACCATACCCTTCAAAAGGCTACAGTTTCCAATTCGTTTAGCTTTCGCCATGTCTATAAATAAATCTCAAGGTCAAACAATGTCCATTTGTGGTTTAGATTTGGAAAATCCATGTTTTTCTCATGGGCAACTATATGTTGCGTGTTCACGTGTTGGGAAACCGTCGAATCTATTTGTGTTAGCTAAAGACAGGTTAACCAAAAACATTGTGCACCGATTGGTGTTAAATTAAATTGAAATTGAAAGTATTTATAATTCAAAAAAATAGATATTAATGTTTAAAAGTTTAAGACTGTCTGCCTTGCCTATCTCATTCATGAGTTTAAGCGTCACATGTTATTTACTGTATTATACTGTAATATACTTATATTTGTTATAAAATTAAATGGAAATAATAAATCTGATAAATTTTTATTTTATACCTATTGATTTCTGCTTAATATCAAGTGTAAGAACATTTTAATTAATTGTGTTCAACGTACTTCCCCTTCAAATCTCAATCCAGTGAATTTGTATACCAACATCAACATTTTCGTCTTTGTTAGTAAATAATTTCATTGTACTAAAGGGTTATAGTAGTAGAAAGTCAAATAAGGAGATCACCATATTTTTTTACAAATACCATCTGTGTGAAAAAGCATAGTGGACTCCGTGACTGATGTTCTCTTATTGTTCCTCTTAGATTGTTTACTATAATGTAATATAACAAAAACTTTAGCCACAGCAACGCGTGGCCGGGTCAGCTAGTTATAAAGTATAAATATGAAATAAAAATATATATAATATTTCTAACTATACTTATCCATGCTGGAACTAAAATAGTTTTTGATGCATTTTAATGTAAAAATGTTCGTTCAGCATGTCAATATCATTATTGAAAAGTTGTTTTCAAATAACTGCAAGTTAGTAGTGTTAATTCAATGAACTCAAAATAATATTATTTTATAAATATGATATTTTGAAGGAAAAACTTAAAATTAAGACATTCAAAAGAAAAGGAATTTTCTAAACCATTATTATAAAATTATTGAAATTCATTACTTTTTTTTATAATTTCTTTTCATGAAAGTCTATTTAAAGTAATCAAAAAAAAGTTTTTCTCGTCCTTTCATTTTGTTATTACTCAATTTTCCCTAATTTCATTAGATTGAAGCTAACATTTTTTTATTTCTTACTTTATCGTACGTATATTCTTCAGTTTTATATGTTGAGCTAAATTTTTATTGACAATAAATAACTTATCATTTCAAATTGATGTGATAAAATCTATTAAAGACTGATAAAGAGAACCTAATTTTCTCAAATCGATGTTTACTTATTGAAGCTCTTATATTATTAAAACATTCCAATTTAAAATCCTGCAATATAATCATAAATACTATTTTAAAATTATCAAGTTCATATACTTAACCAAATGCTTTGCAATTTACTGATGCTTTTTCAGTAAAATCTTCTTTCCGGTACATAAACTTTTCATAACTTCACTCCAGTTATTATATAGACTCTCACATCCGTCACGTCGAGCAAACGTAGAGTTGTATCTGCTCTCTTATGAACTTTTTTACCAGTCAATGTATTTGATTTATTATTTATAGTTGTGTTGGAAACCCGACGGTTAGGTAATTAACATATCCTAAATACCAGGTTTACGATAAAAATAAGTAATGGATGGTCGCTTTTAAAATCTACAATGCGTTTAAAACAGAACCCGAGCTCGTCAAGAGTTTCCATAATATTCATGGTGAGAATTATGCGATGAAGATTTCTGATATAGGCTCTATAAGGCTGACGCAAAGGAAGAACAAATGAGTGGTAGTTAGCATCATACATTTAGTATTATGCTAATGTAGAATTTGGTTTGTAAAAAACGTAAGCAAATGACAATTAACATTTTTATTTCTCAACCGTCATTCCTTGATTGTATTAATTAAAATAAAGTAAAATCTCTGTTATAAATTAGCCAAGATTCCGTCAGAAATTTAACAGACGCTCTGATATTTCTTCTAATTAAAATGTTCCATATCAAGAAAACTGAATTCTTGGTATTCCCCACTTTAAACGTTTCTTAACTTTGAAACACTTGAACAATGTCATTTGCGACTAGAATTATACTTCTAGTGTCAGCTTTTCTGAGAAAAAATTGATTGTTTTGAGTTTCTCTCATAACCGTACCCGACTGGAAACCCTTTATATGAAAATAAACTGTAGTGATGTTATACAAAGACATTCATATAAAAAAATAAAATAAAAATTCGGAAATTTGTAAATTAACATATTCAATGAACCAGGCACGTACACAGAATAAAATTTCGGGGGTTTACAAAATAAAGCAATACAAATTGTACAGTAACATTATTAAACAATTTCTTCCTACTTACTCATTATTTTTAATGTGCCAATTATTATGCTAAATATTCAAACTTAATGTATGTCATTTGTTCAGTGTTCAGAAGTAAGTACCTATATTTAGGAAATAAGAATATCAGGAATAATAATAGTAATAATAGTAAATAAAACTTTAAATAATATGTATTACGAACGTCGAACAGAACAAAAATTTATTTGATTATTATATGCACACAGAATTACCTAGGTATATTAAACTTTTAAGTAGATAGAAGAAAAAAATACAACAATTTATAACAATTTATAACAATTCAGTTTAAATTGTTGGCGACCGATCGAGTACGGAAATAAGATAGGATAAGATAAGATTATCCACAAAATATGAGTTTTCTAGGTATATCGCAAATCGCAATAATACAGTTCTGTATACTGTGTTCGTGCGTAGTCCTCAGTAATCACCTCGATCATTCAACTATCAACGATATAGGTATAAACTTGTATTTCATACCCGTCTAATAAACAGTGAAAAACAGTCAACAGCTAATTATAAAAATATTTTATAATACTAGGAGTATAATAAATTTGACTTGATTTTCCAAGAAATTATTTTGAGGGGGGTTTGAACCCCCAAACTCCCCTCCCCTGTATACGTACCTGCAATGAACGTTCTACGCTGAAGTTGGAATGATTTCGAGAGAGTCGTTGTTTGGGTTTTTAACTTTTATAATGGTGTAAAGTAATAATGATACATTAAGGATTTTTTAACTGTCATTTTTTAGTACCAGGTTTACAAAAAAAAGAGGTAGAGGATGGCTGCTAAAAAAAAAAATCCACAACTACTTTTGATTTTGATTTTAGATTTTAATGTAAAAAATAAATGTTTATGTATGCAAAAAATAAAATATACACATTAAGTCTTGTGTTAATCACGTTTATTTATCATTAACCAACTTGATTTAATTTAATTTTCATTAATAAAAAAAATTGTTCAAATTCTCCAATTCTCAAATCTCATCTGTAGGTTGGCGCCTTTGTAAATTAACATCTTCAATGAACGTTATACAATGAAGTTGGAATGGTTTCGTGCGAGTCGTTATTTGGGTTTTTAACTTTTATAGTGGTATTATTAAATAATAATGATACATTAAGGATTTTTTAACTAACATTTTTTCGTACCAAGTTCAAAATATAATCGAAGGTTTTTTGTCGAAGGTATACCGACAAACACTTTCTTCAGCTATAGTAAAATCCGACGCTTAGTAAAACCAAATGTATTATTAGTCGTTAATAAGGTAACGGTACAATACGTGATCTACAAATGTAAATCGACTTACAGGTTAAGTTGCATTGATCTATACAGATGTATTGAAAATCTCTTATAGAATAATTCAAGATCATGATAGCTTTTTAAAATCAAAAGTCAATATTGAGAGTTCGACAACAATTATTTTCATTAACATTTTAAATTAATTATCGGTAAACAAACATCCTATACGGTAGTTCATGCGTCCAGTGGTACTAAACAAATTCCTACGATATTAGTAATTCACAAAACACAAAAATGTAAATAAAACTCAAAATTTACAAGACAAACGCACAAGATTTTGCATAAAAACCAAGTTGAGGTTATTGAATGAAAGTATTTAATAATAGTAGAATAAAATATCCATAATGGCAATAACTGCGATATGACATTAATTAAGTTTAAAAAATTAAGTATAAAGATTGTTATACAATAAATAAAATATTAACGGTCCAAAACATGATCGAGAAAATTTAAAATTTAATTTAATTTATATTTTATATACATATATATTCTAGTATTTATAATAAATTATTATACCAAAAATATTGTATAATTCATAATTCTAAATTATTTTCATTTCATAGTTATTGTCATAATGGATATTTTATTCTACCTACTTATGTTTACATACTTAAAATCACTAACCTCAGTAAAATTCGGTTTTTAATCGAATTCGTGTGCATTCGTTTTGTGAATTTCAATAGCTTTATTTTGCGCATCTAATTTTTGTGTTCTGTGAATTATTAATATTGTAAATACTCATTTTATTATATGACATATATAAGGTAGGTAGATATTCTTTTTGTATGTTTGACCGATAATTAAATTAAAATTGTAATGAAAATAATTGTTATCAAACTCTCAATATCGACTTTTGATTTTAAAAAGCAAACATGATCATGAATTATTCCATAAGAGGTTTTCGATACAACAGTATAAATTAATACAATTTTATCTGTAGGTCGATTAACATTTGTAGTTCAAGTATTGTATCGTTACTTTAATAACGACTAATAATAAATTTGGTTTTATTAAGCGTCGGATTTTACTATCACCATTGATTATAGAATAGATTCTATTCTATTCTATAATCATTGCTATCACGTAAAAAAGTGTTTGTCGGTGTACAATCGACAAAGACCTTCGATTATATTTTGTCAGTGTTGCATATTTGTCCTACAAGAGCCATTTTTTGTCATGTAAATTCACAAGTTCTTTAAGAAGCACACTACTACGTTGAGAGTACATCCTTTCCACGTCATTTGCAACCATATTCTTCAGTTTTCTGATTGTTTTTTTCAGATTGTATACCTGTAGTAATCACACAAACTCACACGTTAGAATATATTGTTGACTATATAATATTTTGTATTGTAATTTAAATTACTTGATCCAATTTTTTCCCAGCTGCTTTTAGTAGGCAACAAGTATTATCAAGCCCTCTGTTTGTCAGCTTATCCGGTATGATTTGCAAAAACTCTAATAAGGTATGTGCTGATAACATGTTTGCATTAAATAATTCGCCGACAAATCTTAATTTAACATATATATAAATAAGGTTTAATTTCACCGCTAATTTGAATAAAACAATAAAATTACGTGTAAGATTTTTTATGCGTAAATCTGTTTTCAATCGAATCGTTCTGTACTCCGGAATGCAAAATTTGGTTACAACGGGTCAGGACTTCTTTCTTAAACGAGATAAATTTCACGTGTTGTGTTGGTGTATTAACTACCACGCTTTTCAATGAAGAACATATGGTTAGCAAATTTGGAATACTTTCTGGACGAATGTTTGCCTTAAATAAATTAAAACAAAAAAGTTATAAAGCCGATTCAAATAATTTGAATATTAAATTAAATATGTTCCTATAATTTAAAAAAAATGTTTAAAAAATACTCTAGCGAAGATAATATCGACCGTCTTTTCCATCACGTCAACATTCGAAATAAGTGCTGATAACTCATTTATTGTAGTGTTCATGTTTTCTGTGGTTACCGAGTTAATAAGCGACTTAACGGTCTTGTAAATATTTAACTAATAAAATATCGAAACGTTCTTCATATTAATTTTAAAAAATGCAATCATTTATTAAATTATATTTAGCTGGTTGGCTTATATATAACTTATAATCAATAAATTATAATCGATTAAAATGCGTTAAAAAATATTATTATTATTTAATTTCTTATTTAATTTCTTATTTAATTTAAATAAGTCGTAAGTAATAAAATCAAATACTTCTTGTTTTTCCCGTGATGGTTTATTGTGCCGTGGTTCTTTTTCTGCTGTGATGTTTATCTATTACAGATATTTGAAATATTTTAGTCGTTATGTCATCAAAAAGTATATGCACTGAATGTAATACCTTCGGGTTTATGCTCTTACCGTTGATATCGGTTGTTCATTTGCAAGAGGTTGTGTTATGTCTGTGACAGCAGACTCTATATAATTATTTTCTTCTGTGTGATCCAATAACAAAGACTTTTCACAGGTGTTACGTTCCACTAAACCGATATTCTTCGATTTTAGAGTATCTAGGATCATGGAATGTATTCTCGAAGACAGTTTTTGCGAATGCATAGTCGAGTACTCGTGTAGTTTCTCGAATACGCCACTCTACAATATTTTTACATGTTAATATTTCTTACATTTTCTATATATATATATATAACACTAAAATATACAAATTAGTATAAACATAATTGTTGAAAATGAATTTTACATAATTTAATGCGTTCCCAGCGTGTTTCAGTATGACACACAAGCATTCGATTAATAAATCTTGTGGATTTAGTACTAGTTTCGCCGCGCACATCTCTAGTACCGGAGGTACCAAAATGTTCACTTTTAACAGTTCGCACATAAATCTGGAAATTATATACAAAGAACCGTTTATAACTATAACATTTTCCCTGTCGATTGTTATATTTTAATTTCTCGGGTGTAAGTAAACCTGCAGTTTGCAACACAACGACTCCTATAATCCATTTCGTCTTTGTCGAATTTCGATTGGAGTTTTTTCCGAATTTCCTGTAACGTTTCAACCATGTAGCATTATCACACGTACGTATTGAAATTATAAATATTTAAAAAGTTATCAATGGGCATTATAGAAAATCATTCATACTTTATCCTTGCAAGATTCGATTTCGTTGCGTTTCTTGGCCACCATACGTTTACGGGTGAACATCGACTCGAATGCATTTTGACACAGAGCAATCATAAGTATTCTAAACTGAATATTGGTTTTCAGATCTTTCGAATGCACTCTCATGTTTTTCATTAACGAACAAATATAAGCGTATTGGGGAATCAATGTCGGTTCGTTCATAGCCTAATGAATTTACAAATAATAAATAATATATTCGACTTGTCTCGAAAGAATATGTTTCACAAATATCAAGTAAAAAATGTCGTACAGTATGTTTTAATACAGGTTTTTTTTAAATACCTTATGAAACAAAAGTTCAACTACTCCTTTCAGACAATCATCTGTTTTTATTGGCAGGGATATAATGTTTTTCACCATCGGAACCACATTATTCGGAGTTATATTGTTCAGAACAGTTCGATATTTTTTTTGAATTTCCTGAAAAAGCAACAGAATATGTTCAGTCGCACATACAACAATTACAATATAAATCATGGATTGACGAATAACATATACTTCTATTTCAATATTTTCATCGTTCATTGAAGGTAAATCATTAGATCTTTCGATTTCTGGGCACACACACGGTAATAACAACGATACGTTGCTCTTAACAGAATCACTCGATTCGATCGGTATTGATAGATGTTTTGGATCGTTTATCTCTGTAGCTTTTGGTAATTCTTTATATTGACGTACATCGTCCTAAAAGAAAAAATTAATTTATATTTGTTATATATTTAAATCATTTATAAGTTTTATTTTTGTAGAACTTCCTAAAACTATGATTTATAGTTTCACTGATTAAAACACTTATAACTGGTTTATGGTTTTTGATTTACCATATATATTTCAAAATATATTATTACCTTTCCAATTTTTGTTAGCAGCTTAGTGTTCTTCTGCTCGTTCGGTTTTTGTAGAGTGTTTTTCTAATAAAATCAATGCAAGGATATTATTAAATTTTATATAAAACTTATTTCAATGACGTAAAATCAACGAATAATTATTGCTATGTAAAAAAAAATGGCTTTTTACCGTCAGCATTACAGGCGTTGCAAGTGGTATGTATTGCTTGTTCACAGGTTTTCCCGTATTCTGTATAGTTTTTGTACTGTTAAACTGTCCTTTGGGACGGGCATTTCTAGGTACCCAATTGTTTTCTTTGAGTTCAATGGTGTCTTGAATCATGAACCTTATTCTTGTCGTTATTTTAGTCTTATACTCCACAGACACATACTCTTTTAGCTTCTTAAAAGTGGCTTTCTATAATTTTTATTGGACCAATGATATTACAACATTTTATTTTTATTGCGATTCAACGATCGAACATGTGTATTTCGATAGTGATAGTAACTCAAAGTTATCTTACGTGGCTTAATTTTTGCCCCGTGTGTTTTAGTATGTTACACGCGCATTCAAGTGTTTCTTCGTTTGGCGTCTTTAAAAGATATTTCATGCTCGCTTCTAGAGTCTTATTCGTTAATATTTCTATATTATAAAGTTCGCACATAAACCTGAAAATCAATAAATATGTATTATACAGCCTAAATTGTATCCTATTTCACATGTTCGCACCTGCAATTTCCA
Source organism: Sipha maydis (assembly GCA_034509805.1). Taxonomy (NCBI): domain Eukaryota; kingdom Metazoa; phylum Arthropoda; class Insecta; order Hemiptera; family Aphididae; genus Sipha; species Sipha maydis. The sequence goes on along the minus strand of JASXSY010001463.1, from coordinate 33,462 downwards.
ACTGATCTTTTTCTGTAGATCATTTCGTCCTGGTTGTATTTGGTCTGCAGTTGCTCTTTAACATCCTGTAACATTTTATTCGCATTATATTTATCGATTGTCAATGTGAGAAATTTTAACGAAATGTTTACTTGATCCGGGCAACCACCTATAACTTTAAGACTTTTCGCTAACGTCTCTTCGTGGACATGCATTTCATACACCCTGTCTTGGCAGCACTTAGTCAATAGATTTTTGAACGACGTTTCCGACCTCTTTTCGTTTGGCTTAATTTCTTTCTTATGCATTGCCATGCATATATACGCGTACTGCGGTGTGAAGTTCGGTTCATCTATAGCCTAGAGTGTTCAAAACCGTTTAAAATTATGAAATGTATTGAAATGGATCGCACGAGATTCAAACATAAGCATATATCTCAGCGTGTGTATGAAAGTCGCACAGTTGATAATTCAACATACCTTTTGAAATAGAAGTTCTATGACTTTTTTCAAGCAATTCTCCGTCTTGATTGGCAATGATATAATCGTACCCGTCAGCAAAGTCATGTTTTCCGGCGTTATTTTGTTGAGAATAGACATGAATTTCTTTCGTATTTCCTAGATCAACAAAAAAAAAAAATCATAGTTAATCACGTATATAGTTGTACAACCTAAATAAAATATCTAGCATGAACAGTAATCCACCTTGAACTTTGCTGGGATTAATATTGTTATCGGTTGGTTTACTCAACAAAATTATTATTTACTTCTAAATGCTTGTCTTCCTCGCTCAGCGGCTGACAACTGTTCGTGTCTCTCGCTCTCTGACACGATGGAACCCATGCGTTCTTGCAAGTTTGAAGTTGGATTGCATCTCCTCTGGATAAGTTATAATGAACCACTTTACGTTTCATTGTTTCCATACTTGGACTCACTCGGTTGAATGGCAGCGTCATCATCTTTGGAAATCATTTTAAATTAATAATTTCTGTAATTCAAAGATGTTTAACATGTAGTTTAACACTTGAATACCGTCATCGGTATTTCTAGCTGAGCCGGTTCAAATTTCCGCGATTGATACGAATCTTGATCCCGCCATGTCGGTCGTCCGATGACCGTTTTTCGTGCACCAAATATCTCGCTATGCATGTTTACGGCTCCATTGTTCAAAGATTTGGATGCTGGATTTTAGTTGTACATGAATAATTATTACGTTTATTATAGCATTCGAATAATGTTGCCTAAAATATTTACCGTTGATCTCCACAAATTGACTCATCTTCTCTGTTTTATTAATTCTTACGAAATAATAAAACTTATATTGGTGATTTTTCAATCGAACTCAAGTTAATAACTTTGAAAGATAATATGATCAAACAAGAAATATTTCAAAATTATGAATTCGTTGCGATTAAACCGTAAAATATTGGATAAATTAAATATTTTTCGATTTGCTTGTTCGAATCAGTTAATTTTTTAAGTCACGTGGTAACCGAAAATATAGCAGTTACAACAATGGTATCGGCCAACGTTAAAATTTAAAAAAAAAATTATTTTAACAAATCACTGCAATACTTATACGGTTAATGACTTTTGTGGGCGAAAGCGAAACTTGATTTTCTCATAAGTGTTTCCTAACAATGCTTGGCATTCACAACTTTTTTTCTCAAGGTTGTGGACCCTACGTACGAGAGAAATAAAAACTTCGACCAAGTTGTCGGTGATAATATGTTATGTTAATTTTCAAAGTGGATATTGAGTCACAAAGTTTATTATTATCCTTCGCATTGAGTGCTTTATTATGTAATTAGTGTTTACATCAGCTCGGGCCCATTGGTCGAGTATTAAAAGAGAAATAAGGCAGTGTGGATTCCACACTGTGGAATCGTTGTTGTCTGAGGTTACTGAGCACTTATTTTAAATTGATTTTAATATTTTTAATTACTAGTATTATAAATGAATAAAATTTGATTAGTTCTTGGATAAAAGAATCGTTCACTAATTATTTTCGATATTGAGTTTCAATAGAAATTTTATTCAGACTAAAAAGTAAATAATATTATTTACGAATTTCTTATGATTTTTTACATATATAACCACGTATAAATTATTATAAATAATTATTATATCTAAATAAATCGTTCATTAAATTTCCCTGTTCGCATTATATGATCATGTACCACTGCTCAGAAAATAATAAAATTTTAGTTTTTAGAGAACTGTTTATAGTATATAAATTTGTAAAGTTATTTTTAGTTTTCAACTCTTATGACTCATTATCAAACATTAAGTATTATGTATACATAATATTTGATAATGAAAATTATGAAAAAAATTAATGATAATAATAAATAAATTTATTTATTAAATTTTTATTATTATTATTATTATTATTATTATTATTATTATTATGTAATTTAAAGTATTATGTATACATAAAATTTAGTTTGTATAGAATAAAAAAATGAACAGGTTTCAGTTTAAATTACCTACCGTCTCTCCCTGAATATACCAATTGAAATAAAGTTGATATTTTGTAATAAATTTACCTAAATCTTTTCGGAAAGTAAACCAAAAGCTTTTACCTACGTCTCATATAATTTAAATATTCCGTATCCAAAAATCCCTATTCTCCGTACTCCTGCTTTAATCGTTTTACTTATCTTAAAACACTTGAATAATGTCATATGCGTCTAGAAATATACTTTTTGCGTAAGCATTTCTCAAAAAAAATTGACTGTCATGAGTTCTCCTTCTATACCACTACTCGTTACACAAGGCTTAAAAAAACATTTTACACCCGCCCAGAATTAAATAATTATGCAAGCAATACTCCTCACAATAGAATTATGAAAACTATAAATTAATTAAAAATCGATTTGTTTGTGTCACCAAACTTCCATTAATTTAAAATGTATTTCAAATGTATTAACTCATAGCTTTAATTAGATTGTATAATTTTTGTATTGGATTTTATTGTTTTATATAAATATGAACGAACAACTATTATAATTATCCAATTTATGTAATAGAGCTTTTCCCAATTAAAATTTCGATTAATAAAAATGTTGCGACAAAATACTTTTGCGTATTTTTCCCGTTCGTCTTACGCGTTGTTTTGCATTTCATTTAAAACACTCATATTTCATTCTAAAGGTAACAGATGAATCGCACGCATAGCCTTAGGTTTGTAAGTGAAATAGTAACGATCATACTCAGAGTGTTAATGTCTTCTTTGCGTACAACAGCCGCAGGCGTTAAATGACTAATTTTGTTTTTGGCTTTTTCGTCGACGAACGAACGGCACGATAACCGTTGGCGGCGGCCACCGGAGAGTAATAATTAACGAAAATATTCTCCCAACACGATCGCTTGCACCTAATTAATCAAACCCGTCGGGCGACGGTCGACTGCCGTCATGTACAATAATTATGTGTGACTATGTAGCGGTGACGACGGCGATGTTAATGACAATAATAATGATCGAGGCGTTGGTGTCGTTCTCCGCTGTGTGCGCGGACGTCGAAATTGTAAATCCGAACACTGCGACTGATGGACTCCGATGGTCCGTTACAGATTTGTTGTGCAAAATAAACACGCCGCGTATTATTACGCCAAATGCGTGATGCACCCGTAACATACGTGTTGGTGCGATGCCCCTCCCCTCCATCCATGCGACAGTACAACAAATATCTGTTCGGTTCGGATAGTATTTTATCGCGAAAAAAACAATTACTTGTACTCAGGGTCGAACGCGGTAAATTATTTCGGCCGAGGTCTGGATAAAATGTAAAATGTTGATAAACACTATAGCTTTATCACTTATATAATGCATACATTTTACATTTATAAATTTTATTTAAAATAATTGAACTATGAAGTAACTGTTAAATTCGTAGGTCAAGTCATGAGAAAGATTAAATAGTCGATTGTGGTACCGCCTCCACCTCCCACGACCCACCATCACCTCCGCCAATACGCTCTAAGTGTTCCTGACCCTCCACCATTGACTGTTCTTCTCGCCTAATGCATCCATCGAGCCTACACCAACAACCTTACAAACATCACCTCTCAATGCCGCTGCTGATTCTCTGATAACGCCAACCAACCTCCTATTTTACTTGATATATGATTAAATACGAAGACCGATTACGTTACCAAAGGGTTAATACAAAAAATGATAAAACATGGAGTAAAGCAAATGTTAATCATCATTATTATCACAAATAATTTTAACGGGAAATGTATGGATAGAAACATTGCATATAATTTTAATAGGCTAATAGACAATATATATATATATATATATGCTTATCTAAACATATATTAAACGTTGGACAACACATAATTGATTCATTGCTACATGTTAGCAATCAATTAAGATTTATAGATTTTAAAAAAAGTGATAACGCAGGTAAGGTGATCATATTTTGTTAATATATATGGTAACCAATGATTTACTGTTATATTCCTGAGGATATTATAAAATAATGATGAAATATGTAGACAATAAATTTATGTAAATAATAACGACTAATCGTTAAACGTTCGACGATAAAAAATTGATTCATTGCTATATCATGTGATATAAAGCATTGTCACCAAACAATTTAGATTTAATACTCAAAATTTATTTGTTATTTAATCTAATACTATATTGATCTCTTAGGATAAATGTACATGGACACTACAACTCCGCTCCAAGAAAAATCATAATCGATCATTAGTGTATTTTAAGACTAAAACCATTCACAATACACGATCGTTTTAAACCCTCTGCAATTCTATATTTTATTTTTTAGTACTAACAAATCATTTCAAAAATGTTTAAGTGTGAACAATGTGTGAAATTTTTTACACGTGCAGATATTTTATCCAAACACGTTAAAATATACAACTTAATGCTGTTTACGTGTGATATATGTTTTATAACATTTACACGTAAAGATATCTTGACTAGACTCAAGAAAAATATGCATGGTATGTATTTTTCAATAATATTTACAAGTATTTAATAATTGTTATAAATATATCGTTTTAATAAAAAATGTTACAAGTGATTGTCATTTATTATTGTTCAACCAATGGAAATTGCTTCAAATATAGTTGTTCCTGACGACCCATTAAATTGTTGATTCCAACGATGAGCTTTATGTCCTGGCGATAGAGAGTGCTGAAAATGCAAGCTTTTAAAACAGTAAATATTTTTATAATTGCCTAGTTTTAATATTTGCTCGTGTTTTTTCGTTAATATTATCAAGTTAATTTATTATATCTAAGACTTTTTTAATCTAGTTGTTTTTTTCCTTCAGGTTATTTTATTATAGTTAATTTTTTTTTTATATAAGTACCTTTACTTCGAAAAGATTGAATAACGAAAACTCTTTGGTCGTAGATCAAATAAAAAGAGCTTGACTCAATATTGTAGGCAAAACACCTGGTTTTGTACTAGTAGTAGACTCGTATTTTAATAATACATGGTGTTATAAAAAAAACTTACAAAATATTTTATTTCGTACGACCTTTCTCAGTTTAATCAAATTGAAACTAGTACACATATGCGTACACAGATATTTTCCATTAAATTCTTCATATCATTAATTTTACTACCTGACTGTATTATAAATAATAAAGCAGTTAAAAAGCCACAAAATTCCAATCAGCAGTGCTTCAAATGGGCGATTCTAGCGAATCACGTTACGGGAGAAAATAGATACAGAGTCGGGGAAAATTATTACATAGGTATATGAAGATAAATTTAACTTCACTGGATTGAAATTTCTAACACCGGTTTCCAATATAAAAATATTCAAAAAAAATAACAAAAAATACATCTGTAAATGTTTACGGATGAAAAAAATCCAACTCACATCAAAATCATTTTTGTATAATGTTTTCCCACTGAAAGTATCTAAAGAAGAAAAATCCGATAACTTCGATCTTTAAATATTATCAGATAACGGAAACATTAATTTTACATACATCAAATTTTTCACAACTTCTCAATACACACAAAAATAAATACAAATATTACACATACTTTTACAATCAATGTTTCATATCATCCAATGACCAACCATTAAAAATAAAAAAGTGGTCAATTAGCATTAAACAAAAATTTGAAAATTTGCGATACCCATAAATCGATTGTATAATACCAAAGGAAGGAACAATTACAGTTTAAAGTTTGGATCAAAACACAAAATCGCTCCTTTGTTATTTACGCAGACTTTGAAGCGTTATTTGAAAAAGTGTCTACAAAAAAAGGGGTGATACAACAGTAGCCCATAATCATAAACCGATGAGGTACGGTTTTATGGTTAAAGCATCTAATGACGTCCCACTGGAGCTACTGGAAAAATATAATTTAACGACTTCGCCAGTTATTTTCCGCGGAAGTTAAAGTACTTAAGAAGAAGCTAAACATTTTCTACAGAATATCATAACAGTTTCAAAAAAAATTCAAAACCAACACATTTATTATAATGAATATAGAAGAACGTCGATTACACGAAAAAAGTATGACATGTAATTTATGTGTAAATAATTTTTCAAGCAAAAACTATACATTTGCTGACCATAATCATATGTCTGGTAAATTCAGACAAACGTTATACAGTACAATTACATAAAATTAAAATTACAGCTTCCAAAATTCGTACCATGTTTTTTTCATAATTTAAGCAATTATGATTCGCACTCCATAAAGAGTTAAGTTATGATTAAAATACGAAAACAGCTATTCCGTATTGCGAAGAAAATTTTTTATAATTATCCAAATTGTATTCAACACATTCAAAATACGATATATTGATACGTATAGATGGTATCGAGTTTAGTTACACTCAGTTCAAATATATTTACATCTGACTTTTCAAATTTCAACGAAAATAGAAAAATATTTAAAACGTCTGATCCACATCGTGTAACACATTTAGGGGTTTACCCTTACGAATAAGCTGATACATGGACAAGATCAAATAAAACGAGTCTACCACGGAAAAAGTTTTTTTTTTAGTTCAACTGAAAGCCATGTGAGAACGACGACTATGAACAGGCAAAGAATATATGAGGTCACTTTGGTTGTAAGATACTGTGCCAGTATAGCGATCTTTGTTTAAAAAACGATGTACTATTATTGGCCGATGTTTTTAAAAAATTCCGTTATAAATGTCTAAGAACATCAAATTTAGACCCAGCATTTTATTATACAACACCTGGATTTAGCTTCAACTATATACTGAAGTATAACCATAATACAACTAAAATTACTTTCGGACTACGATATGATTTTAGAAGTCTTTTAATTACACAATAATTATATTTCTATATGCATCCGAGGTGGGCTTACTCAGACGTGTATGCGATATGGGATGATGAATAATGAATATACAACGGATTATGACAAGACGAAACCTTATTCATGGATCATATATCTAGACTGTGAGGATAATTATTAATAAAAGTATTTATGAATAATACTAATGTTTATAATTTAAGGTAACAACTTAAACAGATGAACAATGGCACAATATATGCCATACGGTGGATTCACGTGGTAAGAACCAATGCTCAATGGCTTAAACGATTTAACAAACATCTCTGATATTGGTCACATTTATGAGGTTTATATATCATACCCAAAACATTTGCATGATTTTCATAGAGACTTTCTGTTCCTATCCGAAAACAAAATTATTCGTATCCGTGAAGTTGGCCGCGTAAAGTTGGCCCCCAAAGCAAAAATTTGATAAATAATTAGTAAGAATTAGTAAGCATAGATTCAGAATTTGTAAGTGAAACCCACACCAATTATCCCTAAAATTAAATTTCCGGCAAACTTCCCGGCAGCCGGAATATTTTTGAATTTTAAAATATTTTTTTCAATATTTTGTAAGTAATTAGAAAGTATTTGTAAGCACAATTCCCAAATTTGTAAATCAAAATTTACTCGATTATCCCAAAAAGTTTGCCAGCCGGGAAATTTTTGAATTTTATAGTTTTTTTTCAATATTTAGTGAGTAATTATTAAGTATTTGTAAACCACCAACCGAAGCTTTTAAGCTTTTAAGCGTATACTTTCAAAGTAATGTCCAACCAAAGTTATTAAAATTAAATCATATGTATGGGGACAAAGCAGTATGATAAATAGATACCAATGTTTCACATAATTATTTTTTTATAATATCAAAATAATTATGATTTAAAATTGTCATAACATTTTAATATTTTTATAAGAAATAATAGTCTGATTAAATATTTATAAAAATGTAAAATTAAATTTGAATTAGAAAATGGTATAACTTATTAATAAACAGAATATATTTAATAACATATTTTTAAACAAAAATTAACAACTTTTAATGTGTGATTAAAATATCTTAAAATATATAGATTAAATAAAGGAGTAGTGTCCAATTACTTTGGTGTTGGTCGAACCACTGTATATAATAATTGTTTTAAAATCAATGTTTTATTGAAATTCAATTTAATAGGTAGATCTAATGGGCAAAATCTCATTATGACACAATCAATCTATAACTGATCACTAACCTCAACCGTTACATTATATTCGATGTCACACTTTCGGAATTTTAATACTTCATCGAACGAATTCTTTATAATTATTTCCAAATATTCAAAATTTTTTAATAGCAAGGTAAATATCTTTATTTTATTGTACCACACAATATTACAATCAATGTATATGACTCTGTAGCACTTTCTAGGCTATAACAAATCTTTTCAAAGAATGCTGAAATATTTCCTTCATATCTTAGGAGAATAGTAATGTCAATCAACTTTCCTGACTTATAAATGTTTTTTTAGTAATTCGAATCTTTGTAAAATGGACGTTTTTGAAAACCCTTTGGAAACTAATGTTTTCGTAATATTATAAATATTAGTTTAATCATTGTTATTTTCTACACATTTTGCCAACTGTATCTACGTGTTTGTAGTATTTATGATTAACAAGACTTCAAAACACATATTATTTTTATTACACGTTAAAAGTTAAATTTTTTTGTTTATTTACTTTATATTATTATAGTCACACAATTATAGTTTAATTTAATCTATATATTTTATTATATTTTAATCACATACTAAACTTGTTGATTTTTATTATCAACTAATCATTGAAAAAAAAAACTTTTCAACTAAAAAATGTTCCGTCTGGCCAACTTTTTGGGATAATCGAGTAAATTTTGACTTACAAATTTGGGAATTGTGTTTACAAATACTTACTAATTACTTAGGTACTAAATATTGAAAAAAAAAACTTTAAAATTCAAAAATATTCCGGCTGCCGGCAAGTTGGCCGGAAATTTAGTTTTATGGATAATTGGTGTGGGTTGTACTTACAAATTCTGAATTTATGCTTACTAATTCTTACTAATGACTTACTAATTATGTACCAAATTTTCGCTTTGGAGGCCAACTTCACGAACATAAATTATTCCAGGTTTTAAAGTACAAAAACTATTGGTGAATCTAAAACCCTAGAAAAACTATTATTTACTACCGAGACTTATAACAAGCTATCACTTATGGACTCATCATTGAAAAGGTAAATATTTCATAGTATTTACTATATATTTATCAAAAAATATTTTTTTATAGGCGCTAAGAGTTATACAATTTAATACAATTATTAATTTGAATTTGAATTTTTATTGAAATTTTATATTGCCTGCTGTAAATATCTATAAACTATAGTGTAACTATAATGATATGGTTCTTTTTTCTTCAATTATAACCATCAGTTTTTTAACTTTTGAACCAGGAGGAATTTTCTGGTATTATTTTCTGGTAAAAATAGAAGGTTTTAATTCTTGTCGTGTATGTATTGAGGGTATGATATTTTCACCTCATACACTCAACCAATACAGGGTCGTCTTTAGCATTTTAAGGAATAGGAGTAAACATTTTTTTGTGGCTCCATAATTTAAAAGATACGAGTATTTAGTTTATTTAATACAAATTAAAGTATATATAAAAACTATTAAATTGATTATATTTATTTATTTTTGGAATAATAATATTATATTTTACAAGTTTCATAATAACAAAACTAAAATCAAAATATACACATATGTTAAATATTTTAATCATATATGAATTTTATGAAGAAAAAAAATGAACTTCAAAAAAATCAAATAAAAATATTTTAAAATAATTAATACAAATTAAATTGAAAAAACTGATACTATTCTTGGTTAAATTATTAAAAAATATTTTTATTATAATCAATGTCAATTACAATAAATTAAAGAAATTGAAAAACTTTTATGTACCTATATAATTTTAACAATTAAAGAAAATTTATTTTTCTAGCCTTTGTTTCAGAAAAAGAGTTATTACATTACTGTAATCTAAATGTTCACATAAATCACTTTTAATAGATAACAATGCTAAATTCGACAATCTTTTTGAGTCATTGTTATTTTCATATAGTTTTTAACCAGATCTTTAGTTTTGAATAGCTTCTTTCAGCTATCGCAATAGTTACTGGCATGATTAAAAGAATCCTTGAAGTAACAGTCACATTTGGGAACGAATAACAGATATTAGTTGAAAGTTGTAAGCACTAAATTTGTGTATTGTACGAGGAATTAATTATGTTGCAATATATTTTTATTTCATTGAATAAGTCTATTCCGTTTATGTCTCTACTATGATTATCTCGTAAATGATGAAAAACATGTGAAACGAGACTACGAGTATTCTATTTTATTAAAAAATAGTCGTAGAATGGAAATTATCATTTATCATAACAGTTATAATTATAGTTAGTTATAGTTACTATAAAATAGTTGCTGTGTATGTAAACACATTATTTATAGTACTCATGGAGTCCATCGGAGAATTCCAAATAATCATCCTTTTTATTTATAGATTTCCAATATAATGTAAGTAAACAATTAGTGGTATTTGGGGCCCTACGAAGTGTTAGCCCTGGGATATAGGCCCCGTGCACCCCCTCCCTTAAGGGTGGGCCGTGTTCTGTGTTTATCCATAAATATACTAAGTACTAAAAATGTACTGTCCACCCATAAAGATTGTTGCCGTCTTGATAAACAAGCCATGATTTTGGTTTTATCGCGTCATACGATGTTTTTTCATTATTAGCTTTGGCGTACCTCATACTTGCTTGTATTAGCTCACCAAGGGTTGGATTTTTAAAAAATAAATGCATGCTATAACATCTTAGTGATTCTAATTTAATGTTAGTGTATTTTAACATACAATCAAAGCTAAAACCTGAATAATACACAGAATCTATATTATATGTGAAAATTCATATATCTTTAAAATTTTTGTTAACATCTGCCATCAACAAAATAACGATCTTTAAAAATATAGGGCACCATATTCTCCAATGATCTTACAGTAGAAATGATCCCATACTTTTTTGGTATCTTCATAATCTAAATCTTTTATACTCTCCTTTGTCAGTGAAGAATAAAAATCTTCTTTCCGTGATAGTGTTAGATCATCTAGTTTAAACTAGTTATTCGTATAATCATATGGTTAGATGCCCTTACGATTAACTAGTGGTAAATCAACGATGTTAAACTCATTATCACTTCCTTAGTTATCATTCAACTATCGTAGAGTCAAAACAGTTTTTACTATATAAAATATAGTATAAAAATTATGTAATACAGAGTTCTTCATACGCATGATGCTATATTTTATATAAACTTTGCTGTTGAAGTTTTAATTTTCATATAAAAAAAAAAAGAATGAACAACCAAATGAAGTAATAACTTTATTCGTAAAACTAATTTACAAGTGATTTATCTGCAAATTGCATTGCGCAAAATTGAGCCGAGATGAAGGTATTTTGTGTGAAAACAGTCAGGGACAAATATCGCACTATTTTTTTTTTTTTTTTGTATTATTACATTTACTTTTTTCTGTATCATTACATGTATTTTTTTTTTGTCTCATTATTTATAATAAAAATGAAATATTACCTATACACCCAAAAAAATATTTAGTTATAGAAACACTTCTGCAATGATATACATTGAACAATTTTAACTTTTTTTTTGGTTTTCACGGCTAACAAAGCTTGCCTAAATCGCAAAAAATGTATGGTAAGAAAAGTGGATCACAAATCATAAAAGTTAAACACCACTATCTTAGATTATATACTATATCAGTGGTACCCAATTGGTGATCCCCAGGATTCCACGTGTTGATGTTTTGGGGTCAGTTGTATATCGATTATTCATATTTATTTTATTTTAGGGAAATTATTAAATTCGTTAAAATCCGTAAGTTACTGAAATTCCAGGTATTTTCAAACTGTCGAAACACGATTGTCACAAAAAAGATAATTTCCATTAGCTAATGAATTAATAATATTATGAATAATTGTTTGTCATTTTTCAAACTCGTGATAAAGCAACTTGTGTTTTCATGTTACATATCACGGTTAATCTTTATTTGATTTTAATGGATTATTTTTATTTGTGTGTTGGAAACAGCATATTATATAATTATTATTATTTATTTTTCCAATTAAATTTTAAACATTATTTCATTAGTCCTAATCATTGCTGGTCAGCGATCAGTGCAGTGTCCGATTTTTTATTATTATATAATTTTTATTGTTTTTATACGAAATTTAAACATAAATGAATAACTCAAAAATGAAAAACCGCAACAACTTGAAATTTTCACCAAATCTTTATATTGACGTTTTCTATACATGGTTAAGATTTCAAAGTATTTTGACATATTTTGACTTATTTACAGACAATTTAAATTTTCGATTTTTGTAAATTTTTTTTTTTTACATCTATAAAATTTAATTGGCAGACCGAAAACTCTTGAAAATTTAATACAAGGTTTATAATAAATTAAACTTAACGTAACTAAAAAATATCGGTGATCGGTTTACTCAAATTTTTTTTATAAGCCCTTAAAGCTCAACTTTGTATAAAATGTGTAAAAATCACGATAATTTGCAAGTTATTTTGTAGATAAAAATTCATACAATTTTTTCTGTTCATACTTAAGGTTCAAAATTTTCACACTAGGTTATCTATAAGCTACTCTAAAAAAATCTTTAAAATTTCTACCAGATAAATACAAGACAATTTAAATTTTCGATTTTACTAAATTTTTCGTTTCAAAATAAAATATACTTATTACAATATTTATAAATAACATTGTATTATATTCTAGACAAACATATTATCTCCGTTCAGAATCGTTTTTCGTATACAATGATACCTATCATTGAATTCAAATTTAACAAATCCATTATAATGACCTATCCAGTGGCGGCGTGAACTTATTATTTCAATGACGCAGTCGACAATTCTCAACACCCAATCGATTGACACTTTTGTGCTATTGACTATTGTGAATTTAATTGGTATTCAATCGATTACGTTAAAACAAGTTCCTAACTTCTACTCAACTACAAACGTCAACTTTCAACAACCACCCACCCACCAAATTTTTTCGTAACGCAGCTGCGTCAAATTTACTCCGTTCAAACCGCCACTGGACCTATCCTATGAAGAGTCGCACTTCACTCCCAAGTGTACAGCAGAGCAAGGCCCATCCGGTTCTTTTTTTTTCTTTTTTTTTTTTTAGAAAAATTAGATTTGAATTGGAATTAAAGACATTGAGATTCTGCGAAACACAAACTACTTCTAAAGGGTACGGTAAGTCATAACAATTTGCGAACAGCTTCTGTAGTATATATATGTTACGGTCCAGATGGACAAATCAGTCATTGTAATACAAAGCCCGGATATTATATACAATGTCTAAGATATTTGGACAATACATATTTAATTCTCATAAAGACTAGTCATTATAACACAATGCTAAAACTGGTGTGGGCAATGTGAATATTTGAGGTATTTTAGAGTGTTATAATTTATAATTTCTTTGAGGCACTGCTCCCTACGGGTTAAAATAACTTTTATCAGTACCTAGTGTCATTAGTAGATAACTTATAATTAAGGCTGTAACCGCTGCATTTGTGGTCAAAATGTAAAACAAAGAGATGCAAATTTTAAGCTTCTGGCATTTTATGTAACTCTAAATGCCATAATGGTAATACATGTAAAAATAAATAATAAATTATATAAATAAAATATTCTCCTTTTTTTGTTAAAAATAAAATTATGTAAGATAATATTATACGTATTTTATTCACTTGGCACTTTCAGTGCCGACCATTGTATACAATGTCTGATTTAAGTGAATAATTATCTACATGGCTTGAATAATTCGGACACTGTAAATGTTGTCCGGTCAGTGTTTACAATGACCATTTATCCATTTGGATCATAACACATATACTCGTATATATATATATATATATATATATATATATATATATATATATATATATATATATGATACGGGCAAAGTATACAATTTTGACATTTAATACAATGTTCGTTCATTGTATACATTTTCCGGACTGTATATAAAATGCCCTTGTATATTGGGCAATATAGATAAAAGGATGATATGATTTAATGAAATATGATAAATCGTATAACATAGGTAGTCAAAATGAAGTCAAATTATTATCTAAAAATCATTATCTGTAACTAGTATGTTCTAATCGTATTTTTACATTGGAGATGTTTGCATATTATACGCGGGTACGTGACAATATATTATAACTATATTTATTGATTTATAAGTTATATTATATATAGTTGTAGTGTTTATCATGCAGTCGGTATTTTTCGGTATTTTCTCAAAAATTAACTATTAGTAACCGCAAATCGTTTATATAGTGCAGGTTAATTGATTCAGTGCGTACCTAACTACTTATTTGAATATGGGAAAGTTTAATGAAGATTTAAACAATTTATTAAAAAAAAAAAAGGTTCAAATACTTCATTTTTACCAAGTTAAAATATGATAAATTAATTTTACTTATAAATCAGTTAAAGAACAATTCAAAGAAAAGGGAACCAAATGATTATAAAATTTTAAAAAAATATGACGTGTTAAAAGTTTCTGATGTTAACAAGTTAATTGTACCAGTACCTGAAAATAATGTAATTAAATATTATGCACATAATGAAGAGTTATTATTCATTAAATCAAATCACCCGTTATCTATATTGCCCAATATACGAAGCGCATTGTATAAATAACGGACAATATATAAAATACCCAAGTTGTATACCTTGTCCGTAACATATATATATATATGTCACTACACAGTATAAAACAAAGAAAGAGTAATTTCGTCACCAACTAAGGAACAAGTAGATAAGGTAAATAACTAGATTTTTTCAAAGATTAATGTGATGGCGCAAATATGCTACTTGGTTGATAATGTACTCGATTAGGAAGAAGCTATTCATTTTCCAACAGAATATCTTAATTCTTTGAACCCGTCTCTGGACTCCCTCCTCATAAAATGGTTTTGAAAGTAGGTTGTCCAGTTATTTTATTGAGAAACCTGAATCCACCCAAACTTTGCAATGGCACGCGTTTGCTGGTAAAATCACTAAAAACTTTCACAATAGAGTGCATAATACTCACCGGATGTGGTATCGGAGAGATGTATTGATTCTCCGAATTCCTCTGATACCATCGGATTTGCCATTCCAATTTAAACGCCTACAATTTCCGGTAAAGATATCTTTTGCAATTACTATGCAAATATGGGATCAATATTCAACATTGCAGGCTTAGATTTGAGCGTTGAGTGTTTTTCACATGGCCAATTATATGTCGCTCTTTCAAGAGTAACCTCTAAAGAAAAGATGTTTGTAATATCTAATGAGAAAAAACTGAGAATATACTATATGTGCATCATTCAACTGTTCAAAATTGTATAAACCAATTGTAATGATATACACTATTCGATTTTACAATGTTAAAAGTCAATAAATAATGGTTCCAAAGTCTATCCCGCTATATGTCCCTATATAACAGGGACACACAACCCTCTCCCAGGGCTCTTGATCTTAAGTTATCAGCGTACGGATAAGATTACGGTAAGATTAACCAAGAAGTCTCTTACATCGAGTGATCATAGTTTGTGACTTTTATGCTTTTAAATTCATTTTTCAATTTGAGTTACCTGTGCAAGTGTTGAAAAGTGTCCAGTTTCAGTTCATTAAAACCTGTGTCTGTCTCACTTCATTTTAACCTCATTATACTCCCACAATAACTATAAATGTCCAGATCAACAGCACCCGAATATCTACTACGAACAAGTAAATACCATTGTATTTAGCTTGCCAGACTGGACAGTTGCACTGATCGGCTCTCGAACCTTTGTAATCCTGAGAACCCTCCCTTAAACATGGAGAAAGGCAATTAACTCACGACATACATACACAACCCATATATACCTACCCTTTCCTTCAACATCCTTTCCCTCAATTACCCTATTACCCCTCTTCACTTTATTTTATATTTACATTTGTATTTTTAGGTTATTACATATTTATAATACTTAAAATTGTTATATATAATGACATTCTGTAGTAATTAGTATCAGCATTGCACCCGTGCGGAACCGGGGTGGATCGCTAGTTCTTATAAGTAATAAATAATATTTGGAAGAATTCAGACAAATCTAAAATAATTCCGTTCTCATTGTTAACTTTAAATTTTTTACAGTTTTATTATAAACATCATTTTTCAATCTTAATTTAATAAATTTATACTTATTTTTAGAATTAAATACGAGATATTTACGGATATGACGTCGAAACTAAAGCTCAATCATCCCAGTAGAGGCATTTTGGCTTAATAAGACCGAAAAAGGCTCGACAAGAGCGGTCAAATGTGAAGGTGATACTCACTATGTTCTTCGATTTGAATGACATAGTGCATTATGAATTCTTGCCACGAGGTCAAAAGTCAACAAGGAGTACTACCTACAAGTTCAACGCCATTTACGTGAGGCAATCCAAAAAAAAAAAAAACCAGGATTTGTGGAAAAGCAATTGATGGCTTTTGTACCACGATAATACACCTGCCGACACTGCATTACTTGCTCGTGAATTGTTGGTCAAAAACAATAGTGTAACGATACCACAGCCTCCATATTCGTTAGACATCGCTGAGTGTTACTTTTTCTATTTCAAAAAATAAAGAGAACCTTGAAGGGCCGTCGTTTTACAACCATAGATGACATTAAAAGCGCAGCGCTGAAAAATTTAAAGACTATTCCAAAGATCGAGTTTAAAAAGTGTTTTGAGGATTGAAAGAAGCGATGGCACAAGTGCATAATATTTAATGTGGTATATTTTGAAAGCGATAACATTGTAACGGAGCACGAGCTCAGACGAAAACGGTCCTTTTCAGGACCACCAATCGACCACAAACTTCGTAATGATGTAAAATGATACAAACGAACAGTTATATCTGGGAAATAGTGTTGTTATACATCATCAGAAAAAATGAAGAAACGGAAAAATGGAAATAAGATGTCGATGCCTAAACGGGTATAAATACCGGCAACATTTCACAGCATCGACACTCCATCATCATCTACCTTCTTCGAACACGCATATATCAACACGATATCGGAGAGAAGAAAAACGGAGACCGGAAAACCCCAGCGTACATCAACAACGACGACCCGGACGACTACCTGATCGACGACGGCCCAGGCAAACACCGATTAACGGCGACGAAGCGGACTATTATTGGCTCATCGGCAGTCCCAGCGAATATCGGTTAACGGCGACGGATCAAACGACGGCAGCGCAAACAAGCATCAACCGACGGTACATCGTACCTCGTCAATAGCCAATCCTCGTCAGGCGTTATTGAGAATAAACGATTACGGTCTTGGGTGTTGTCGAATCGTCAGACGAGATCAAAACGGCCCTTTTCAGGGCCAATATCTGTTAAACCCCCCCCTCCCCGACGCACTTATTCAAGTGTCGTCATAGAGTAACCACGACCGATTCGCGCACTTACACAAACCTGCAATCGGTCGGGCTCTCTTGCCCTGACTAATATATATACATATATTATTCTTATCGCACCTATTCATGTCCGATATTCCACGCCGCGCGGTCCGGAACAACAAACTTGTTATTATAACTGTACCATATTTAAAATATAATAAAGAAATAGATATCTAAAACACGTTTGTAATTATTGATTGACCCGGGTGCCAGAAACCCCGGTGCACCGCTTCAACATTAATGTACACGAATAAATATTTTTTTTTTTGCAAGACGAAAATTCTCGTTATTTTTTTTAATACATCTCGTAATTTTTTTGTTTTCATCTATTACACTTTTCCTGCGGGAGTCACAGATTTTTTTTTGATTTTTTTTTTAGAATTTTATGGTTTAAATGTTTCATCATTGATTTGTCAAATATTTTGTGTTATTAATATAATATGTTTTTTATGTCTATTATTGTTATTTATTTTAGTTTATGAATTTTGGATACTTTTGTTTTTTTAGCTTGTATGTCGGCCAAACCATTACCGTGTTTTTTGCAATGTCCCGTTATCCAAATAAATTGAATATTCTTGTTTTATGGTTTTAAATTTAGAACTTTATATATTATATTAGTTGCAATGTCGTTGGTGTGAAAAATGTTTTGAATGCTGGTGATGGTACTTAGAAAATCTGTGAATATGTTATAATTTCGGTTGAGATAATTTTCATTGTTATTAAAAGATGTTCTAATGGCGATATCTTCAGCAGTATAGATCGAGCATATTGTATGCAATTTATTTTTTATTGTTTCGTTATCAAAATATAATTGTTATACCCTCACCCTGTTTGAATTTGAAAGTGTCAGTGTATATATCCTGGCCAAAAAAATTATTTTTGAGTTCAGTGAACAAGTTGTTGGTATTGTTCATAGCCATTACGTTTGTTTTTGTTAACAGCTAATACTGTATTGATATTTATTATATTTGACCATGGGGTATTTGGATTAAATTAAACTTTATTAGATTAAAAAAATCTATTTTGTACTTATTGATTATCGGTTTGATGTAGTCTGTGATTAATTTTTTTGAGTTAAACTAGTTGGGCTAGATTTATAGGCGCTGATGGGCTAGGTATAAGCTGATGTTGTGAATAGGGTCTATAATTTTTATGGCTGCGTTTTTTGCTGGCATATATTTCTGCTTTGTATTCTAATTTTGATCTCATTAGTCCTTCCAATAATTGGTATTAAAACTGTGATTGATTTACTTAGTACCGGCGCTAGGTTTTTCACTGCCCTGTGCCAATTATAATATGCTGTCCTTAAATAATTTTTTTTTTAGTCGTCACAGGCAATCTAGTTTTTATCGTTGTTATTTATCATACATACGTTTTTGAGAAACTTTATAGTGATTTGATTCGATTTACTGGAAACCATAAAGATAATAGCGAATCGCAATGAGCAACAATGCTAGTGGCTAGCTCATATCATATTGTTTATTAATAGGTACTTACTTATTTAATACTTTATAAGCCGATGATATAATATGCAATATTTTTATTTTAGATAAACAATTTAAAAAATAACTATCAATTTATAAGTAAGTAAATGTATAAGCAGTGGCGTATTTTCAAATTTTTCTGGGGGGTTCCTCGGCTAATACATGATTAATATAAATTATGATATTCTGTAATATAGTTACGTCCTTAAGCAGTTTTGGGTGAAAGTTGAACTAAATATATAATCATATAGTCTTACGCAATATTATATATATATATTGTGTTTAGCACTATTTATGAAATATTGTTTTAAAATAAATTCCAGTCGTCTCGATTTTTTTGCCAACTCCTCTATCACTTCATCGACAGTAATTTCAACTTCCTTATGAATGAATACTTATACTTATTACTTTTATCGCACTTCGTATTAAGTCGTAACTTGGAACCGTCGTCAGAATAACATTACTATTAATGTATAATTTCTGTATAATTTCTATACTATTTTGTTCATGGGAAAAAACTATGTCCGCGGGACCAAATCGGGTTCTGCAAATATGTAAAAATGTTAGTTTTTTTTTGAGAGAGATTCTGCCAGGGGTCCAGTATGGGCTAGTCCTTTCATATTATTTTTATTTTTTGATATTTATATTTTTTTTTTATATGTTTTACCCTTGATAATTTAGTGTCAAATACTATGCCTATTGTTTACATAGTATCTATATTTGGTATTTTTAGACCATTTATCGTATAAGTAAATAGATTTTGGTGTCTTTAATTTGAAAAACATATATTGTTTGTCTGCGTCTATAAAAAAATTTTAAATGGTCTACAAAATAGTGTATTAGATAAGTTTGTTGATGGTGTTGGAGATGTCGCTTATGGATATTAAAAATAGTTTTTTGAATTGACTCGAACCTTGGAGGATTCCATTTTCCACAGAAAATGTTTTTGAAGTAATGTTGTCTGATTTGACTTGAAACGTTCTTTTTTTGTAAATAATTTGTAATATAACTGAGTAGGTTCTCGTGACATAGTAAAGTGCTTAGTTTTGAAAAGATTTTGTGTTTCTATATGTATCCGTAAGGTTTTTATATGTCGAGACTTATTAGATACATAGATTGATTTTCAAAAAATGTTTTGTTGATTTCGATATGGATACACCCAGCTTTTTATAGTGGATTTATTTTTACGAAAAACGTTTTGTAAATGTTTGTATTTTGTTTTTTCTATATGCCACATTAGCCTTGAATTCATTATCCTTTCTAGTATTTTACTCAAATTATTTATATATGAGATTTGTCTGTAGCTGTCTATTTGATGTTTATTTTTGTTTTGTGTTAGAATTGGGAGTATATTTCTCCAATTGGACGTAGTGCATTACTTTAATTGAAATTTCTTCATAAGATTGAATTTGTTGTTCGCTTTTTAGATTGATACTTGACTGGATTGGTATGTTTTCTGTATTTTATTTTTTTTTTTTTTAATTCTACTGTTTTTTTTTAAAGTGCTCGCCTAATTGTTTTACTGCTTCTTGTCGTGAGGCGGTAGTGTTGGTCGAATTGTTTAGTATATTTATTTGGTTGTTTAGGCTTTAATACTTTTATGGATTTAATTTTATTCCATTTACTGGATGGATCGATTTTAACTTATATATTTAATTTAAAATTTTGCCAAGACTTTATTTTGCTATTTTTAAATAGATATTTGGTTTGTGCTCTTGAAAATTATAAAACCATTTTGGTTAGTCTTTTTGTAATGATTTAGTGCACTATTTTTTTTTTTTTTTTTTTTTTAATTGATTTCATTATCTCCTTATTTCATTATCGTCCTACCATGGCACTTTTGGTTTGTAATTTTATGTCCATTTCCTGATTGTCTTTTCAGTGGTTTTTAAAATTAAATCTATGAAAAATTCGACTATTGTATTGGTTTTGTCTCATTGAGTTTTTTTATTTGTACTTTTTTTTCTATAATCTCAATGTATAATTGCCAATTTAGATGTTTTAAATTCTAGCTTGTGCTGGTGTTATTTTTGATTCACATTTTCTTGGTATTATTGAAATAAAAATTGAAAATGCTCACTGCTGTAGATATAACGACATCATTTATTATTTTTTCTATTCTTTTGTCCACGTTAAATTGTTATTAATGAATCCTATTGCTCGTTATGACTATTGAAGTGGTCGGTGATTATGATGAAGGTAGTTAGTTAGTTGATTATCTGTATTAAAACATTAACATTAAAATTTGTTTGATTTGGTAAATTTTTTAAATTGTGATTATTTCTATTCTGTGTACTCTTACTGCAATAGCCCCTAAAAGTGCGATTAAATTGATTTGTGTCTATACTATAAAACTTATCGGAGATATAAATAGCAACGTCGCTACTGAAGCGATAAGAATTTGTTTGATTTTTGTGGTAACCTGTATATGTTAGAATGTTTCCAATTGACTTGTTTTATTTATTGAATGCTCATTATATTTGATTAGAGTTTTAGACGATGAGTTTTTTTTTTTTTTGTATTTATTTTGCCTTTGTTTGTAACATTACAGCAAAACGATGAGTTTTAATCTGCTGTATTTTTTATAGAATCTGTTCAGATTCTATTGCAGGGGCGGATCCAGAAATTGTTTACGGAGGGGGCGCAAAATAAATTGTTTACTTACGACTAACCTGCCTGAATTGTAACATAATACGTAAAATCAACAAAAATTATCTTGGCCCATTGGGCCTTTAGGAATATATAAAATAAAAAATTTAATTAATAAAACATTCTCAAGCAATTATTTTTAAGTACAAAATTTACTAACCATGGCTATAACATACCAACACACTAGTCAATACACAATAAATATAAAATAATATTATTTTATTTTATTTTTCATAATTGTATATTACTCTAGTTAGTAGTTGTATTGAACCACGAAAATAATCGAAACCCCAATATATTTTAAACCTATTTTATGGATTTTGGGGGGGGGGGGCGTACTCCCCTTCCCCCCTAGATCCACGCCTATTCTATTGTAATAAATTTAAGTTTTGTGTTTTGTGATTTTGATATTAACTGTGTGTACCTTTTTATAATAATATAATTATTGCAATCATGATTGTATAATTATCATTAGGTATTGTCGTAATTAGATGCGTCTAAAGTGAATAGCACATTGTTTAATCGAGTTAGACTATTTTTAATTGCATTACTGTTAATGGACGGGTATACTAACTTGATTATTTGAGTGAAGTTGCTTGGCTTAATTTCGTAGTAATCACATAGTCCTTGATTATCGCTGCTTTTTAGTTCGTTTCTTAGGATATCTTTGAATTTTGAAGATATGTTTTACTGATTGTAATAAATTGTTATATTGTTCGAGAGTTTGCAAGTTGATTCGGGGTTCCACTTTAGTTTTTTTATAGTTAATTATCTGTGGGTTTTGATGAAAATTGTGTTTTGTGTTTCAAATTCGATTTGTAGCTTGGTTTATTGAGATAGTGTTATGGAAAACCATTTTAATAGTTAATACATTATTTTAGATTCTATTTTGCCTTTAATTTCAAGTACACAAAATACACTCGATCATATATATATATATATATATATATATATATATATATATATATATATATATATTTATAAACAGTTACACAGCTCCATAACATACTTCATTAGTATTTTCGCGGTAAACCCAACCACTACTAGATTAGCTATATATACCACTACACACGGCACATATCTACACACCTACACAGTTAGTCGATTAGTGGTAAGACGAATTTTGCTGTGCGCAAAGTATTCGGTGACCAGGACGCGCATAACCTCATCTTATGCTCCAGAACCAAACATTACCTATATTTGTTTGTAAAACTTGGATTTTATTTTCCACCTAATAACGTTCCCTGCGGGGGCTCATAAACTCTATTACTTTTTCTTTTTTCGAATATAATACACTAAATATTTAACAAAATAAAAAAACATAAAAATTTAATTCACATAATATATACATATTAAAGCTTTTAAATACAATTATTAAAATAATAATAAGTATACTCCTTATAATTAAAATAATATCAAAGAAAAAAAATGTAGTTTTAAATTTTTAATTCATTGTTTAATTTTATAATAACTCAATATATTTTGACGCGGACCGGCGGCGGCAGTTCACGGCAAACGGACGCCGCCGACCGCGTTTCTAGTTCCCAATCAGCCGACAGCCCGCGGACTACAATACCGACTAGTCGCACCCCGCACCTTGCTTTAGTGGCGGGGAAAACGGGGCATTGGCACCGCCGAAGGCAAGTGCCAGGGCGGATCAACGGTTGTTGTCCGACAGCTCTGCACGCGAGCGTTACTATATATATATGCATTTTTTGTTTCCATCGCACCGACGTCTCAACACTTTTATTTTGTTATTAACTGATTCACTTGTGCTTAATAATGAATTATGGAAAAAATTACAAAATAATCCAGTTAGCACACATATAAATATATATATATAGGTATTCGTTTGATTTAATTTTTACTTAATTAATAAGAATGGTTAAAATTACTTATTATTATCATTATTTTTTTTTACTTGACCCCCCTCCCCCTGAAATAAAATTCTGGCTACATCCCTGATTTCACCACAAAGTGCGTTTTTGTTAATGACTATTATCACCCGTCGTCTGTGACGCTTATATTGCGTGTCGTGCCACCTGCCGATTCACGACAATTTTATGTTTCTTTTTATGACTTGTATACTTTTTTTGTCTTCGACCTTTTCCTTCGGGAGTCATGGACCTCTTTTTAATTTTTTTTTTCAAATTTTATACATTACATTTTTATAATATAAAAATCCTAGAAATTTAATTTAGATAATTTATTATATATTATCATAATACTTTTAAATAAAATGAATAAAATAAAGCATAATATTTACTCTTTATTAATCCCGTTAATATCTTACAAGTTTGAAAATACAATTTTTTTTATTTTCGTTCCCATATTCATATGCAATAAAACAAAATTTGTATTGCGCAGTTTCAATTGGGACATTTTATTTATAAGTCGGGATGTCAGGACAGAGAGCACAATTAAGGCGACAGTCCCAACAGTGGCCGCCCGTGAGTTTTTATTGAACTAGTGCGCCTAAAAAAATTTGATTTGTAATAAATTTTTTTAAACATTCAAAACTTATTAACTCTTGTCCACCAGTCAAAGAGAGTTGTGATACCGCTTGACGAATTCCAATTTCATTTTCTGGAATTATTGCCGATTCCAAAAAGTTCTCTTCGTATAGAGTGAATTGATTTCGAGTAAATAGTTGAGATAGTGTTCCCACTTTTGTACTCAAACGATAAAAATCTCCATTCACAACTTATAATACCACAGCAAGTAATGTGCGAGCATCAACTTTACTTCTATCGACTTCTAGGATCTTAATTTTAACTGTTTGTCCAATTAATACATTTGATATTTGTTAACTTGATGTTGACTTCATTTTTGTGTCTTGTTTTTGTAGTTCCATATGCGATTTGTTTCGTTGTTTCTTAAATATTTGTGCCCGATCTGTTATTTTATTATCTTCAGTTTTTCTCGTTCCTTCTACCTCCACAGGTTCTTTGATGACTCCAATTTCTTCATATATAGATGAATCTAGAGATTTATCTCGAAAAATTTCAATTTCAAGACACAGGTTGTGTAAGTACTCCCTATAAATCCCTCTTCTGTTTCATAAAATCGTATTTTTAACGACATATTAAATACTGAGTAAACTCGTAATACTAACCGCGACAATTGTAAAACGAATACTGCTCGTAAAATTACTTCTCGCAAATGATCCTGATATCAATTTATTAAATTATTCTTCTTTTAAACCTGTTTCATATCTTAATCATTGAAGACAATATATACTATAAACGTACAATGCTCAAAAATAAATACAGGTAGAATTATCACAGAATCGGAAAAAATATATAATTTCGGACTTTTTTCAAACATTGATTGTTAATCCTAAGATTTACCAAAACTCACTTGTAAAAGCCCGAACTGTTAAGATTATTCGGGGTTTGACCAAACAATAATGTATATCCTAGGTTTTACCGAAATCAATTAGTAAATGTCCGAATTGCAATCGGTAAATCTTAGGTTTCACCGGTATTCATACTATTATCGTAACATATACATAATATGTATATTATACAGTCGAACTTGGTTAACTCGAATTTGAAGGAACCGGGAAAAATGTTCGAGTTATCCAAATTAATTTTTTTCTATTGCTATATATTTATGATAAATAAAGTAATGTAATACAAAGTATTTACTATGTATTTATATAGGACTTATCCATAAACAAAAATTAAGTTAAACAATTATTTAAAAAAGGTATTTTTGTTTGATTTTTGTTGATGATTGTAGCGTTTGGAATAAATTTTTTTATTATACTTAAAATTTTCTTTATTTTTAAGATAAGTTGACTAAGTGTTAAGTGGAATACCAAATAATTAGCTATCAAAGTTTTTGTCAATGTGTAATGACCTTATTTTATAGATAAATGAGGGAAATATCACAATTTTATAATATTAATAAAACTAAAACTTTGAGTTATCCACGAAAATATTCGAGTTAACCAAGATTTTTTTACATTGTTTAAATAGGAAATTCTAGGAACCTAAGTTAAAGTTCGAGGTACCGACGACTTCGAATTAAAGAAGTTCGAGATAACCAAGTTCGACTGTATATATATTTTGAATTTTTTGAATACATTCTTATATTTTGAAAAATACTCCAGGTTCTTAGTTGTATTATTAAAATGAATGTTTTCAATTTTTCTTGAGTTTGGATAGGTAGTGCATATGCACTTGTGCACATATACACGAGCCGCCACTGAATCCCAATATATTGGGACGGATGGTGACCATTTTTTTTCTTTTTTTGAAAACGTTGTATTACCATTAGTTTAGACAATTATTAACAACTTAAAACGGTAAACATAAAATTAAATTAAATACATAAAGATGAAGACAAGAAGAACCAAAACATTTCAGTATTAAAAATACCAAACTACAAAAACTAAAATATAAACATTTAAAACTAAATGTAACCATAAATTGTGGAATACAGAACACAAAAAAAAAATTAATAATTATAATATAATGAGATGGAATCATAACAGTACAATAGAAGTAACAAAGAATCTAACAACAAAGATTAGTTATTTAAATTTTGAAACCAGCCTGGAGAAATAAATTGAGAGTGCATAAAATAACGGAATGAGAGTTGCAGGAAAAAATAAATTGAAGATTAGCTGGTATGTTTAAAGAACTTAATACAGTAAGAAAGCTACTGTGTTGGAAAGCAATAAATGGGCAGTTAAAAAATATATGCATGATAAACAAGTTTTGGGAGAAATATGATGAGTGCAGAGAGGGAAATCATTTAGCCCAAGCTTAAACGAGTGTAAGAAGAGTAAAGTGTGTCCAAAGCGCAGTTGGGAAAAGGAGGATACATTATTTGAGATAGTTTTGATTTGTGGAACCATGGTGGAATAGAAAATGATGGCATAATATCTGTGTACTAAATGGTAAAGTGTGGAGGGAAGATGGCAACCATATACAAGAATATTTAAATTATTTTACATACTGATGTTTACTGAAAATTTTTCAGAATCTGACAAAGTATTTATATCTCAAATACCTACTACCATATTTTGTATGGAACTTGTAAAATTTAAAAAAAAATCTAAAAATAAATGTACAAAAAAAAGTTAAAATAAAAAAATTTTACTTTGACAATTTTACTTTCACTTTGCAATGAAATTTTAATTTGCACACTTTCCAATTTTAAATGTAATATATTATGCTTATTATGATGTTCATATTAGTTTTTAAGTGCATATTAGTATTAAAACTTTGGTTTATAAGTGCTATGTATTAGAGTCAAATATGTTACAGGTAATAAGGAGTACCAGTTAGTGTACACATTGCTCGGACAATTTAGTCCTGCCCGGACAATATGAACCTTGAATAAAAATAAATAATTATTAAACTTGTAATAATATACTGTAAAATATTTTACTGATAATTTCTTATAATTTTATTATACTACAGAACAAAATATAAAGTATCAGTATATTTCTTACTCACTATTTATATTGTTCTATGTTACATCTATTGTTTTCTTATACTACATTGATTAAAGTAATAGTTATGATGATGCAATCAGACAACAATATATGAACAATAATTTATATTTACTATTAGCCAGTAGTTTTCGTGTTATTAAAACACTTTGTACTTTGCAATTGTAATTACTTATTTATATTCGATTTCCAAATTGCCAGGGCGGGACCAAATTTCCCGTAACTTATAAAATAGTTTAACTAATTTAAAAGCATAACATTTAATAAATATTATAATAGAAAATATTAAATTTTATTTTGTAATTATTGAATAATAATAATGTTTTCTTATAAATTCACATAAATATAAATGATAATTCAGAATTGTGTAACAGCCTGTGTATGTGCACAATGAATAAATATTTTATTATTCTTTAAGAGCATAACTGATATATTTGTACATGAACACTGTAGACAAAATAAATATGCTTTCAACAATATATAAGTTTAATACATTATGTTTTGAGTTGAAATATTTTACTTAACTACTTATAAAAAAAAAAAAAAAGAAAAAATGTAAAAAAAAGAAATTTATTTATCCATCTGAATTTAATAAAATAATTGATTTCAAACAAATATAGTACAATTTATATACATGGCATTTTTAAATTATTTAAAAAATAAATTAGATTTAAATACTTAGAAATATGTATTCAACTCATTAATTTTCCAATTTGTATTGCTTTAACAAATTTTTCAGCAAAGCATAATCAGGCTTCTCGGCAGGTTCCAAATTATATATAATTTTCATAGTTTTAAAATAACCTGAAAACAATAGTGTAAGTTAACATAAAATTGAACATTAAACTATAGTAATATTAGGTTATCAAATAATTTTGAAAACTTAAATCACAAATTTAATAAAAGTAAACCTAACAGTTTAAACATATTATTTGATATTCTACTAATGATTTACATGATTATTTTATTAGTAAAATAATTGTTAAGCTTAATTCCTAATTAAAACAAAGTACAATTGAAAATTAATAATTTTACTTGTATAAAAATTATATTACATATTATAATGAATTAAGTAAAATTCATAAGTAATAATAAATACTTTTAGCCTAGAGGAAACAAAAAAATTTTATTTTGTCAAATGAGATTATAAAATAACAACTATTAGTAATAATTAGGGCTCAGATGTTTATGTACTTAAGATAACTATAATATTTATGCATTAATGGATTAAAAATTATCAAATATACACAAAAAAAATCAAATATGCATTTTAAATAAAAAAAAAAACACCAAAATATATGTAGTAAAATTTATTTTACCTTTAGTATTAATAATATGTTAAAATTAATAAGTATTTAATTTTAATTTTATTAGTTGTCATTTTTTTATTTTATATTATTTAGTATTATATACTAATTTACAATATGTTCATACTACACTGTAATACAATGTTTATTTATTTTAATTTGATCAAACTTGAATCTAAAAATATTTAAGACAAACACAATTATTCAGGCTTAATAGTTTATCATTTTTCTCATTTTAAATAAAATAATTTTTAAAAAAATTTGAAAATGTACTGAAATATGCATTTATATTTTTAAAATACTAAAAATATGCATTTTAAATATAAAACCATAAAATTTACAAAAATATATAAAGTAAAAATAGCATTATTTTATTATTTTTTAGAACATGAATCAACCTTGTATCCAGGTCCACATTAAATTGGAAAAAATTAACAACTATATCAACATTCAAGTCCTAGTAATAATTAATATTAAAAAGTCCAGATAGTTAAAATTACAAATACAAATTATATATGATTATAAATACTTAATTTTTCAAGTTCTATACCAAAATATATTACTTATGCTTACAATGAGGTACTTTAACAAAATTAAGAATTTTTTCTTCTGGACCTGCTGCCAAAATTGTTTCCTTCATTTCATTTTTAGATTTAATAGTTTTTGTCAATGTTTGTCCTGTCCACGGTAACTTAAATTTTAACCACTCTAATCCATTGTACAAAAGACTTTCTAAATCACCACGACGAGTATACACTATAAAATGTTAAATGCAGAGCATTAAATGAAATTTAAAACAAATTTTTAAATATAAGGTCCAATATCAATTTAAAATCAATACTTACTACCAACATGGCCGTCTAAAGCAATGTAATTAAGTGTACCATTATTTGCACATTTTTTATCTGGCAAAAGATTTTCAGTCTTATACTTGGTCACCATACCAAAATCGCCTAAAAACACATGGTTTTGTTTAGGATATTTCCCAATAAATATATTTTGACTTTTAATATCCCAATGAACATATCCACGTGAGTGAATGAACTCTAATGCATCAATCTGTAAAAAAAAGTAGTCAAAAAAAAAAGGTAAATTTGTTATAAACTTGTAACAAATATTATAAAACACATGATTTAATTTTGCAGGAATTATCAAAATTGTTAACATGGTAGGCAGTTGCTCTCATAATACATTTCAATAATATTAACCTTTTAGAATAAACTTAGATAATGTTATAGCAAAAATATCAATCAATTACTTTGAATAATAAATTTTGTCACAAGTTTTTACGAAAAAGTTTCCATAATATTTAACACAAAAAATTAAATCAATAAAATAAAAATGAGTTATTTACTATTTGTCGAACTATGTTAATAACAGCTCCTAATAATAAACTATTCGAGACAGTTTTAAGAAATGCCTCTAAGTCTTTATCAAATTTTTCTATAACAATAAATCTATATTGGTTATTATTATAAACAGTACTTCCAAAACCATAAAATTTTGGTAAGGGCAATTCTTTCAACTTTTTTTCAGCTTTCCAAATTTTGACATCTAAACATAAATAATAAATTAATTAATAGACTAATTTAATGTTATCTAGGTGTATATTTCAATACCTTGTTCTTTTACATTTTTTATATAAAACATACGTTCCACAAACAGTGGTCCACTTTCCATATTTTTCCTATAAAAAATCATACAAAAAATAATTGAAAATAAATAAATAAAATTAATAATACAAATCGTTTTTTATTTTTAGCATTTAAATTAGCAACATTAGAAAACTACTTACTGTTTTAATTGCATATTCAATTTTTGATCGACTACCATGTTTGATTCCTAAAAAAGTAAATAAAATAATTTACTTTTATTAATCTTAAAACATACTCCAATTCATACACTATACCAACCACAATAAACATAACCAAATCCTCCACTACCAATAATATTTTTGACTTCCCATACGGTATCTTTGATATCTTTCAACAAAGTTCCACTCGGTAATTCTTCTTTAGGAGTTGTCTTTAACCTTTTACTCATGTTCACCTAGGATGAAATGTCAACTGTTAAACATTTAAAACACCAAGTATACAATTAATACTTTAAGTTAAGATGGTTGATTAAGTGGATTAACTGCTAACACTAAATCAACTTTAAAAAGGTTTAAATTCAAATTTAAGGCCAATTTATGCAACTGAAATCTGCATTTCACAAATATATTTATAGGAGTAATGTATCTATAAAAGTTTTTGACTAATACTATATAAAATATGGAAAATCGTAAGTTACAATTGACTTTTAATGAAAATTCCTACTTGGTTTGTACGCTTTGATTATTTTGATATTTTCCTAGATTAATTGGGAATAAACAATAAACTGAAATATTGCCGTCTACCAAATCAATATTTAATATGAAAAGTATAATTAATAATATTTCGCATCGATATATTTGATAGTAATGATGTTTAGCTTTCTTGTATTGGTCTTATCTAAGTCACGAGTAACGTGTATTTCATTATAAGCGCTAAGATGGAAAGGGACGAACGCGTGATTTCGTGATGCGGGGGATTATTTCGTTGAAATGAAAACAGGGGTGATTAGCTGGTTGAAAGATGGATTCAGGACGAGCCTTCTCCCAAAGGTGGGACAACAACAGAAAACGTAAAAAATTAAAATCGAAAAAATTGTTACAAGACATTCAGACCTCGCAATGCTAGCGGACGACATTCTTCCTGCCTACCCGGAGCTGACACTTACGATTTGATGCGTTTCGAACGCGATCGACGACTAGGTACTTACGGTACGGGCGAGCAGTAAAATCAACTGCGAGTAGCCGTCTATTACAGACGAAAACCAACGGACACACGGATTCAGACTCAAAATAGAATGGACAATTCCAACTGGTAATCACTAATCAACAGTTACTAAATGCTGCAGCGGACCGTTTTAAATTTCCTGGTCGCCGCGAACGAGATAACCGTGTTATCACAACCGGTAGGCGGTCGGTGTCCCACGCCGACAGTATGTCGCTGCGACCGTCCGTCCCGTCAATGCCGATCGCGGCTGGCAATCAACAGATAACTAGTGAACAGGTGGTTTTCCCCCGTGTCAACATACCCAACAACCAGTGACACCTCCTGAAATTAACATAAAGTGGTGCACAAATAATTTTTAAGATACCTATGGAGGCGGGTAAAAAATTATTCAATTTATTATACATATAAGGTACATTTAGTTTTTTTAAACTGTACAAGCTCTTCGTCGCGGTAAAATAAAATAAATTAGAAAAAAATAACCTATTATGTATGAAACATAAACGCAACACTTTTATTTTCACGATCGACTTGATACGTAGAACCATTGATTTTAAATACTACTTAGTATTTATAATCAATGGTAGAACGATAAAAATAAGTCCGGTGCACACATTGATTGTGCTCCAAACCACCATGTATAACTGACGTGCTTATACATGTAGCTGATTTTTGTTCAGCCGCCCGGAGCACTTCTATATCTATAACAACGTTAATAATATATATAATAATATATTGCTTATTAACTTTGTATCACCTTATGTACTTTAAAAGCCATCACTGACTAAGACTAGGAATTTGTAGCATTTGCATTTTATTTTTATAGAACTTCAGAACATGACTTATGAAAAATAAATTTAATTCATAAATCACAAAGTACAACAAATTATTAAATTTTTGTTTAAATTATCTTCAATAAATGTTAATTTAAACAAATTATGTATTAAAAATGAAAATTATGTATTAAAAACCTACATTACGTGTTATCTTAAATAAATGTTAACACGTAATGTAGGTTTTTAGTACATAATTTTCCTTCCCAATTTAAAACTCATTGAAAAATAATATCCTTATCCAGAATCTAGTTGATGAAATTATTGAAATTTTATCTGATGTATCGTGATTTTTTGTCAAGTACTTAGAAACAAGTCTAGTTTAGCAGCCACTCGAATTTTTCGATTTTTTTTTTTCGGAAACCTTTGTATTTTAACGAATATTAAACGATGGTGTAAAAATAAGTTTGCGGAAACCATTAGTTTGAAATTATAGACTAGTTTAATCTAGTTCAGTGTCCATACGAAATTTTTACTTTTTTTTGAAACCTAAGGTAAATCAACGTTTTAAAAATGATGGTGCCAAAGTAAATGGCTAATTTAGCAAATATAGCTAATTTAAGTTTTCAGTTTATATTATAACTCATAAACACACAGTATTTAGACAGACACAACCTCAAGTAGGTCACAGGGTAAGTTATGTTGTGCAGTGATTACACGTTTTGCTCCTCGGTGCAGTCGCTCTGCTCCGCAAATCAAAAATATCTTGTTACGCGCCTTAGTAAAAAACCGAAAATCGTGAACTTCGTAAGTCTATAACTTCAAAACTAATGGTTTCCGCAAATTTATTTTTTAAAATATTAATAATTTGTTAAAATACTTAGGTTTCCGAACAAAAAAATCGAAACATTCAAGTGGCCGCTAAACTAGACTTATACCAGTACTTGACTTTATACAAACAGTTCAATAATAAAACTTATAACTCATATAAGAAATAAGTATATATGAATATATAATATTACAGGTATGTAACTTTATAAACACAAACGTCA